>CM022753.1:38138195-38198195 GCA_012411365.1 Ameiurus melas | reverse complement strand
GGGTGAACGTGGTACTCGGCTCCTACCTTTCCCGGCCACGGCGGATACCGTCCGAGTTTCCCCCTGAAACACACCACAACCGGTCAAAGTTACTTTGTTGGCTTTGACTGAACACACGGACGCGGTCCTAAAGTCGCTAAAGCCCCGAAACCGCAGCAGAAGTACGGGCACGTTACCCACGCAGCGCACCAGCACCTCCGTCAGCTACATGTATCGACGCGGGGAACCCGCTCAAAGCCAGCGGCTCAACCCACTTCAATACGATCACACTCGCCCGCTAGCATGTCGGCTAACTGCGCGGACTAGCGGGCTGCTTCAGGGGATTTACTTCACGCCTGTTTTCCTCCGTCACTTCATCTCCTACACAGTGTCTACGACCATCACACACACGCGCGCGCGCGCGCGCACACACACGCTTAGGGGCCATTTCTTTTTAAATAACGTGCTCCGGATCAGAACTAACGGATCAAACACAGTTAAAAATAACACATCGTCTCACCAAACCAGGTCCCCGATCCGCAGATGTACAGTCGCCATCTTAAAAAAAAAATCTACTGAAACGTCGCACTGAATGCAGGGAAAGGAACAAGAACACACCCACCTACAGGTCACGTGACTCGACGGCCACGCCCGCTATGTGCGACACGTGACTGCGGGCCGTCGATTAGGATGCGGGCGTAATGACGTCATCGTTTCAAGCCGTATGTGTTTTTTTTTTATATTTGTTTTCAACTTGTAATATAATTCTGATTTGTGTTTCTTTAAAATTATACAGTAAATACTTCGTCTATTTTAAATTAAATTATATATATATAACCAACTATAATTATAAATAAGAAGAATTATATTTTTTTAAATAAGAGATTACTATTTTGAATAACAGCACTATAAGTAAACAAATAAGTACTATAAATAAACAAAAAACAAACAAAAAAACATACGTATGTGTTGTGTGAGTTATATTTTATAATATATATTTAAGTATTTAAGGTCTTTGATAGCATACATATATTAAGGTTATTCAAGAGTAATCCATCCATCCATCCATCCATCTTCAACCGCTTATTCCTGCTTCAGGGTCGCGGGGAACCTGGAGTCTATCCCAGGGAGTATCGGGCACTAGTCGGTGTACACCCTGGACAGGATGCCAGTTCATCGCAGGGCACACTCACATACACACTCACACACCCATTCATACACTACGGACACTTTAGACACGCCAATCAGCCTACCATGCATGTCTTTGGACTGGAGGAGGAAACCGGAGTACCCGGAGGAAACCCCCGCAGCACGGGGAGAACATGCGAACTCCGCACACACATGCGCCCTGCTTTTATTTTAATCATGCTAAAAAGAGAACTTGATTTATTGTAAACAAGTACAACACCGATTCCAAAAAAGTTGTGATGCAGTGTAAAAACATAATCTCATAAACCCATATGTTATTTGCAATAGAATGGGCAGCTTGCACATCTGGAAAGGCACCATCAATGCTGAAAGGCATATCCGGGTTTTAGAGTAACATCCGCTTCCATCCCATCTGTACTTCTGAGACTCCGCCACTCTACGATACTCTTTTTTTATACCCAATCATGTTACTGACCTATTGCCAAAATGTTCCTCCAGCTGACAGTGGCAACCTGGTAGTACTGAGACTTGAACTCCCGACCTTCCGATCAGTAAGCCAGAGCCTTAACCTCTAAACCACCACTGCCCCATAAACATAGACCTTATAGGGATAATAAGATATATATTGCTTAAGGATTAACCTCGTAGCTCAGGTAGAAAACTAACGAAACAACAACGGGTAAGATCTCACCAGGAAGGGTCAAGGAAATACCACTAAGGTGCCACGTTAGTGCAAAATGGCCACAAGTACTGATAAAGTCAGAGCAAATACGTACGTCTGTGTGTATATCTGAAAAAAAGAGGGAGAGAGCTAACACGGCTGACCCTCCAGGACGTCTCAGCACGTCAAAATAACTCAAGAGAAAGAAGGACAGACACGATCGTCCAGTTGACCCAGATATATATATATATTTTTATTTAGAAACATTAGACACTCTGGTTTGGGAAACAGACATTAGTGTGCTAATTCATCTTCAATAACAGTGCAAATATTTCTGGTACGTATGAAACTGAAGCCTGTAGTCAGATAGCTTTCATCCCTGCTATATCAGAATATATCTTCCCATCGAAGAAGAAGAAGAAGAAGAAGGTTTAGGTAATATTCTCCCTATCAGCCCAGGTACATGTAAATAAATATACAGTGCATTAAGAAAGCCCAACTCTGAAAGCCTACGGAAAAACTGAACTTGTGCTTAATCAGAAAAAAACCAAAACTTCTCATCAAGTAACATGATGAAACGTAAAACAGAGAGATTTCTCATGGCATTAGTAACTCTTTCCGGAAACCAGGATACCAAACTCCTGGATGGTGATTTCTTTGTTCTGGTACTGCTGCAGCTGGTGTTTCGTGATGTTCCCGGACCGCAGGGCGTCCTCGATGGAGAACTTTTTGCCCGATTTTCTGTCGTGAAGAACGGACGACTCTCCGTTTGGACCCTTGACGGTGATCTCCTCCCAGTCGCATTCCTGACTCTGGAGGTTGACGAACATCTTCCAGTCGATCAGCCCCAGCTTGTACGCCTCCTCGGGCCTCATCTCTTTGCCCGAGTCCGGGTCGATGACGACGATAGAGCGGCGGAGGTGGCTTTCTCTCTGCTCTCTCTTCACCCTCACGGCAGACATATTCTTCTGTAGCCTTTCGATTTCTTCATCTTTCTCGGTTGCGATGCGTCTCAGGTCTTGGAGTTCTTTCTGCAGCGCCGTTAGCCGTATTTCCAGGTTCTTGCTGTTGTCCATTGGGGTGGACAGTTGACTGGTTTCCTTCGAGGTGATCTGGATTTCGGCCTGGAGTTTTCGGATCTCGTTCTGCAGCCGTTGGTTCTCCTGGAGAAGCCTGCTGCTCTCGTCACGGATGTAGTCGAGCTCTTTGGACGACTTCGTGTTCGTGAACTCCATTTCGGTCAGCCTGCTGGTGAAGGTGCTGAGCTCGATGTCCAGCTCTTGTCGGCGTTTTGTTTCTTCTTCAAGGCTCCTCTTCAGCCTCTCGATCTCAACCTCGGCTTCTGGATCTTTCTCGACTTGGACCTTCTCCGTGCAAACGACTTTCTCCCGGACCTCCATTCTCTCCAGCGTACGTTGTTGCTCCAAGAGAGCGTTGTACTCTTTCTCCAGAAGGAGGCGCTTGTGCCTCTCTTCCTCGACCTGAAGGCGTAAGATAGAATGCTCTTTCTCTTGCTGTGGGTCTTGCTGCAGGACGACCTTTTGCTTGACTGTAACCCTCTCTCGGGTTTCTCTGTCCCTGATCTCGAGCTCGCTAAGCCGGACTCTCAATCTCTGAATCTCAAGCTCGGCTTCCCGTCGGGCTCTGCGCTCACGTTCAAGCTCCTCCAGCTGGAGATCCAGATCAGCCTTCTGACGATTCAGCCTAGCCAACTCATCTTTCAGGAGTTCCCTCTGTTTCAACTCATTATTGATTTTCTGAGTGAAGTTCACGCATTCAGACTTCAGCAATGGGTCTTCTTCCACCTTCACCACTTCTTGCTGCACAACCTTCTCTCGGACCTGTGACAAGTCGATCTTCTTGATCCTGATCTTCTCTTCGGTGGTACTTCTCTCTCTCTCAAGATCCAAGCGTTTCCTCTGCTCCTCAGCCAGCCTCTTCTTGAGGATCTCAATTTCTTCTTTGGTTTTAGGGTCCTCTCTGTACTGAATGACTTCGTTAACCACCTCTTTGGTCTGCACCTGGGGTTTGGTGTCTTTCCACCTCTGAATCTCATCCCTCAGTTGGGTAATCTCGATTTCAAATTTCTCAGTCATGTGCGTCTTGTCCACGATTTCATTTCGCAGTTTCTCCAGCTCTCTTTCGGTTTCTGGATCGATCTTGTACTTGATAACCTCTTTGATGATTTCTTTGATTTCGACTTGTGGGCCTCGGTTTCGCAGCACCACCAGCTCCTCCTGAGTGGACTTCAGCTGAAGCTCAGTGTCTCTGGCTCTTCTCTGTACTTCTACAAGTTCGAGTCTGAGATTGGCGACCTCTGCCTCTGCCTTGGGATCAGGCCTGACGATCTCACGCATTTTTTCCTGAATGATGACCTTGGACTTCTCCTCCTCAAGGCTTGTGATCTTTCGCTGAAAGTCGGTTCTCTCTCTCTGAGAAGACATGCGCTTTGACTGTTCTTCCCTGAGCTGCTGTCTCAGGATCTCAACCTCCCTCTCCAAAGCAATATCTTTCTCAACCTTGAGAACCTCTCTGATGGAGATCTTCTCCTCAGCCATGGACTTTTCCTTCTCCAGACGCTTGAGTTTTTCTTGCAGGAAACGGAGCTCGTCTTCTAGCTGTTTTCGGTTGTCGATTTCTTTCTGCTTCCTCTCTATGAGCAATCTGTACTCGGACTCCAGCTGAGGATCGTTTTGCACCTTTATGACTTCTTCCTCTTTGATGACTTCTTGCTCCTTGTTTTTCTCAGCAGCCAGGACGGTGATATGCTTCTGGATCTGAATGATATCGGTGTCCTTGATTAGCTTTTGTCTCTTGAGCTCCTCCAGCTCTTCTCTTAGCCGCCGTACTTCCTCCTCCTGTCCTCGGTCCCTTTCGATGCGTAGTACCTCTTTGACCGTGTACTGCTGAGCACCTTCCTTCATTTCTGTCTCAATGCCGCGTAGCTTCAAGCGGAGCGTGTCCAGTTCGCCTTCGAGGATGCGAGTGGTCCTGCGTTCGTCCGAGAGCCTCTGTTGGACCCTGCTCATTTCTTCGTCCAGCTGAGGATCAGGGACCTTCTTGATCAGCTCCTTCTTGACAATCGTATCCTGCGGTTTTTGTCCTTCTAGCACATAGATGTCGGTCTGAATCGTTTTGATTTCCTTTTCAAGCTGCTGCCGTCTCAGAGTCTCTTCCTCCAGCTGATTCTTAATTCTCCAGGTATCATCTCCCGAAGCGGAAGATTTCACGGACTGAACGTTCTGCTGGATGACTTGCACTTCTGCTTGCTGTTCAACAATAAATTCACAAATAATCACTTAACAAGCCAAAAGACATGGGGCGAAAATAATATCGTGTACGCTGTACTGCAGTGTTTTGGTGGGTGTTATACCGTACCTGATTGAGAAGGCTTTGTGCAAACTCAAGGTTCTGTAAACGTTGCTTGTGCACAGCATTGACCTCTGTGAATTTGGCCTCGATGGCTGCTTCCTGTTTAACACATTGGTTTAAACAAACAAACAAACAAAATAAAGGTTCAAAATGGCATTTAAAAATAGGAATATTATTAAACATGGTTTCTACCAAGTTCACTTGGTGTTTTCAGTTACTATTAGGACTCTAAATGATGCTTTATTACAGGCGGTTACGCTTAAACTCTCGGAAACAATGCTTGCGTTAACTGTGAGACGAATATTTTTACTATCTCTATCGCTCTTTGTGTCTCATCCTGTATATGATCCCATGAAAAAGAAAATACTATATGGTTGGAACATTATCATTTTACCTCTGCCTTGACTCTCAGTGCAGGAGATTCCAGTCGGCTCCTCTTGTACGTTTGCGAGACCAGGCCATCTTCAAGGTCGAGAATAGACCTGAACCTCTCGGCTTCGTTCTCGTAATCCTGCACAGAGCCACAAAGAGGAACAAGTCGAGGTGTCACCACGCTGGCTTGTTTAAACTACGAACGACAACTCTGGGCGATTTCGCCGCATCGCTGCGCACCTTGACAGACTGTTGGTAAAGCTGCGCGTTCCTCGAGACGCTGTTTAAGTCCGATTCCTTCCTTGCGATTTCGGAGAGCAGATTCTACGAATGAGAAGAAAAAGCGATTGGTCCGTCACACTTGCGTTAAGACGATTTGTACATTGGTAGAGGAATAAAATATGCACATATACGGTAAGCGGTGATGTCATTAGAGTGGACTTACTCTTTGGTTTTTCAGTTTTCCATCCACCTGCTGGACTGTGTCGGTCTCGTGGGCCTCGTAGTTCGGCACGCGGGACAGCCAGCTGTTCAGGTTGTCGTAATCAATACGGTAATTGCCGTAGGACGATTTAGCCCTCTGCAGACTATGTGACCTGGACGACAAAATCATTTCAACATTTGTACAGTACATCGTGCCTAAGTGTACCGTCTGAAACTGGAACGCTTATGATTTTGAGTTGCGGTCTTTATTTTTCAAGCTAATAACAGGCTTCAGGCTCAGACAAAAAGGCCTAGGGTACAAGTGCATCCTGGACAGCTTTCCCTTAAACACGCTCCTCTTATACAGTAAGCACTAAGTTACAAGACACGTGTGATATTTCCATACAAGAAACACACTTGTACTGTGGTTACATGGCTTCAAACAGTTAAAGCAATATGTCCAGGTGGTCCTAATAAAGTGGACGGTGGGTGTGTATTTTGAATCCAGGTGTCCAGGTGGTCCTAATAAAGTGGACGGTGGGTGTGTATTTTGAATTCAGGTGTCCAGGTGGTCCTAATAAAGTGGACGGTGGGTGTGTATTTTGAATTCAGGTGTCCAGGTGGTCCTAATAAAGTGGACGGTGGGTGTGTATTTTGAATTCAGGTGTCCAGGTGGTCCTAATAAAGTGGACGGTGGGTGTGTATTTTGAATTCAGGTGTCCAGGTGGTCCTAATAAATGGGACGGTGGGTGTGTATTTTGAATGCAGGTGTCCAGGTGGTCCTAATAAAGTGGACGGTGGGTGTGTATTTTGAATGCAGGTGTCCAGGTGGTCCTAATAAAGTGGACGGTGGGTGTGTATTTTGAATTCAGGTGTCCAGGTGGTCCTAATAAAGTGGACGGTGGGTGTGTATTTTGAATGCAGGTGTCCAGGTGGTCCTAATAAAGTGGACGGTGGGTGTGTATTTTGAATGCAGGTGTCCAGGTGGTCCTAATAAAGTGGACGGTGGGTGTGAATTTTGAATGCAGGTGTCCAGGTGGTCCTAATAAAGAGGACGGTGGGTGTGTATTTTGAATCCAGGTGTCCAGGTGGTCCTAATAAAGTGGACGGTGTGTGTGTATTTTGAATGCAGGTGTCCAGGTGGTCCTAATAAAGTGGACGGTGGGTGTGTATTTTGAATTCAGGTGTCCAGGTGGTCCTAATAAAGTGGACGGTGGGTGTGTATTTTGAATGCAGGTGTCCAGGTGGTCCTAATAAAGTGGACGGTGGGTGTGTATTTTGAATTCAGGTGTCCAGGTGGTCCTAATAAAGTGGACGGTGGGTGTGTATTTTGAATGCAGGTGTCCAGGTGGTCCTAATAAAGTGGACGGTGGGTGTGTATTTTGAATGCAGGTGTCCAGGTGGTCCTAATAAAGTGGACGGTGGGTGTGTATTTTGAATGCAGGTGTCCAGGTGGTCCTAATAAAGTGGACGGTGGGTGTGTATTTTGAATGCAGGTGTCCAGGTGGTCCTAATAAAGTGGACGGTGGGTGTGTATTTTGAATGCAGGTGTCCAGGTGGTCCTAATAAAGTGGACGGTGGGTGTGTATTTTGAATGCAGGTGTCCAGGTGGTCCTAATAAAGTGGACGCGTGGGTGTGTATTTTGAATGCAGGTGTCCAGGTGGTCCTAATAAAGTGGACGGTGGGTGTGTATTTTGAATGCAGGTGTCCAGGTGGTCCTAATAAAGTGGACGGTGGGTGTGTATTTTGAATGCAGGTGTCCAGGTGGTCCTAATAAAGTGGACGGTGGGTGTGTATTTTGAATCCAGGTGTCCAGGTGGTCCTAATAAAGTGGACGGTGGGTGTGTATTTTGAATCCAGGTGTCCAGGTGGTCCTAATAAAGTGGACGGTGGGTGTGTATTTTGAATTCAGGTGTCCAGGTGGTCCTAATAAAGTGGACGGTGGGTGTGTATTTTGAATTCAGGTGTCCAGGTGGTCCTAATAAAGTGGACGGTGGGTGTGTATTTTGAATTCAGGTGTCCAGGTGTCAATTAAAAGCCTTTTTACCCCCATTACGTACTGATCGTTTTAAAGTAAGGAATAAATGTGAAAAACATACCTGGTGTCGATCTGCCTGAGAAGATTGTCATAGCGTTTGGAAAGTTTTTGAACGTCTGCTTCCTGCCGGTCGATGTCAGGGCAGTGCTCCTGCACCCTGTTCACCATGTTATCGCAGCTGAGTTTAGAGCTCCTCAGGTTACTCTCCATGTCTGGGATGATGGTTTTCTTCACCCTCAGCTCCGAGCTCATGTCCTGCGTCGGACCGAATATAAATCATACAGCTTAATAAATCATTCAGGAACGTCGTATAGCATCGCGCTACGTGCGTATACAAGTGGCTTATAATGGTCTCCGTTCGGATTTTCATTAAAGCGAGCTTTACAGACGCAGAGAGTTTCTGCAGAAGTGGTGATGTGTGTCATGTAACCTTTCTCCATGCGTACTCAGGTTACTTTTGGAGTTCCCCAGGGTTCTGTTTTAGGCCCACTGCTTTTTACTTTATATATGTTACCCCTAGGACAAATTATTCGTAAACATGGAATTAGCTTCCACCGTTATGCTGATGATACACAGCTGTATGTTTCAGCGAAGCCAGAGGACAGACAGAAGCTTAGTAAAGTTGAGGATTGTGTACATGACATTAGACGTTGGATGTTAACTAACTTCCTTTTACTTAATTCTGATAAAACAGAAATACTTTTATTAGGCCCACGTGTAGCTAGAAGTAATCTTCCTGACTACACAGAAACTCTGGATGGTCTTTCTGTTTCATCATCTACAGCAGTTAAAGACCTTGTAGTGATTATTGACTCCAGCCTGTCATTTGATGCTCATGTAGATAATATTACTAGGATAGCGTTCTTTCATCTCAGAAATATTTCTAAGATAAGAAACATATTGTCACTACATGATGCAGAAATACTGGTTCATGCATTCATCACCTCTAGATTAGATTACTGCAATGCCTTACTGTCTGGATGTTCCAATAGGAATATAAATAAACTCCAGTTAGTCCAGAATGCAGCTGCTAGAGTCCTTACTAGAACTAGAAGATACGACCACATCACCCCGATCTTATCCACACTGCATTGGCTCCCTGTAAAATTTCGCATTAAGTTTAAAATACTTTTATTAACCTATAAAGCACTACACGGTCTCGCACCACAATATCTAAGCGACCTTCTGGTTTTATATGATCCACCACGCCTACTCAGATCAAAAGGTGCAGGCTATTTGACATTACCTAGAATAGTGAAGGCTACTGCAGGGGGAAGAGCCTTCGCTTATAGAGCCCCACAGTTATGGAACAGTCTTCCTATTAGTGTTCGGGACTCAGACACAGTCTCAGTGTTTAAGTCTAGGCTTAAAACGTATTTGTTTACTCAAGCTTACCCTGACTAAATTATATCTCACTAAATTCACAGTCCTAATCGTTTTTCTCCCTCTCTCTCTCTTTTTGCCGAGCCCCACACGAATTTATGGAGATATTGGAGATCCAGATCCCCTCTGCCTCTGGATGAGCCCAAATCTTCTGCTGGGACTACGGCTGCTCCTAAGGCCATACTTCTCATTTTTCACATTATCTGTGTTACCTTCACATTCTGTGTTACCCAGATGAGGATGGGTTTCCCTTCTGAGTCGGGTTCCTCTCAAGGTTTCTTCCTCAAAAAACATCTAAGGGAGTTTCTCCTTGCCACCGTCGCCACTCAGTGGCTTGCTCAGTTGGGATAAATTCTATTTGTTTTCTACCTGTTTGTGTCTGTTTATCTGTTCCTGTTTGTCTCTCTTTAGATGTTTCTGAATGTTTATACCTGTTTTTTATTTCTGTAAAGCTGCTTTGAGACAATGACTATTGTAAAAAGCGCTATACAAATAAAATTGAATTGAATTGAATTGTCAGCAGTGTCTTACAGCTAGCTCGCGCAGAGCCTTGTCCAGAGAGGCCGGGTCCGAGGGAGCGATTTCTTCTCTGGCCAGGCTGTTCTCGTAGGGTGTCAGCAGGTTTTTGCAGCTCTGTATCGAGCTCTCCAGTTTGTTGGAGTTCTGAAGTCTACAGAAGTACAATGAGAAAGAACGTTTTATTCGTCGCCGTCTCGCGTATGTGTATGCAGAAAACAAACAAACAAAACAAACCAGGTCACATACTTATCATCCGAACACTTCAGCAGCTGCTCGACCTTGTCGTATTTGTTGAGAGTCGTGTCGACCTTGGAGGAGAGCTGTGGAGCGCTGGCACACTTGGGGTTGGATTTGAGGAAAGTCTCAGCCTCACGAACTTTGGAGATCTTCTCTGGCTCGATCTTACGCACGATGGAGGCGATGTCCTAAAAATAAACGCGTTGACGTTAGCGGATTTTTCGGCCGAATCGATCTGAATGCGCAGACTGGACGGAGTCACTGCTTTCGATTGGCTGAGAAGTTCCTGAGAAACACATGAACTCCCACAATGCACTGCAACAGCTCAGTGTCTCAATGATGTAAGTACGGAATGCCATTTTATTTTATATATATATATTATAAGCAACATGATGAATAAATGCAGCAATAAATGCGTGTGAGTCAGTATATTGTGAAATAATTAAATAAATAAATAAATAAATAATACCAAACGTGAAATATTATGTTTCACAAGAGCATAGTGACATTTCAGTTCACTTTTTAATTTTATTTCAGAATGCCCTTTTCAATTGCGTAACGACACTATTATTTATTTATTTATTTGTGCATATTCGAATTTCCTTATTTATATATTTTTGTTTTGTGAAACAGCCACATCGCATACCCATAAGCGTTATATATAATCGTTAATATCTGTTACTTATATGCAGCTCAACGTGTGATCGAGCATTTATTCATCTCGAGGGAGCTCTGAGCTACCTTCTGTAATCTGTATCACAATGTGTGTTTAGAGAAATATTACAAAATCCGTTTTTACTGTCAGTAAGTAGATTTTTACACCGTTACGGCAGTTTGTAGAAGCTACATATAATCGTTTAGCAAAACATCCACACAGTGCTGGACCGAGAAACGTGAGGAGGATTATAATCACAGAGAGAGAGAGAGAGAGAGAAGAGAGAGAGAGAGAAATATGTCACATTTCTTACCCTCATGTTCTGCAGCCTGTCAGTGCTGTCCTGTACGGCGCGGCTCTGCTCCAGAGGGGGGCGCACTTGGGAATAAATGGCCTTCTCCTGCTTATCTAGGTCGTTCACCACTTTATCCAGTCCGGCCATCAGCTGGCGGCACTGCAGCTCCTGCTTATCTGTGAATCAGGTGAGAGAAATCAGCTTAATAACTTCCATCCCGTTAGAACAACTTGGAAGTACGAAGCAAAAAGTGTGCAAGAAACAGACAGAGACATCTACATAAATCCTTATTTAAAACAAATCCTGATAAGACGCTATCCTGTATCGCCATTTGACAGCAGGTCAAATGCTTGTGATGACTCGGAATATCTAGCTACTCTTCGTATAGAATGGTCGGGGTTTGGTGATCATGTGACAACTACAACACAAATTGTATTGCGTCTATTTCGCCGTAAAAGGACTACGCAATCAAAAAACGAAAAAATACTGCGAACGTCAGAACTGAATTCATTCCATGACATACCGCGCAGGCAGCAATGCGTAGCCAATATCTATTTAAGGGTTCAACATTAAGTCAGACGAGTTAAAAGGTATGCTAAAAAAGGTATTATGGACTGCTGACAGCAGGAATGTAAACCTGACACCAGAACTAGTAAAACACAAAGAGATGTTGAAGCAAAACGATAGCCGCTATCACTGTTAATTGCTAACACGCCCCTCAGTTTCACAAAAAAAAAAAAAGGGTAGTTATTTCCCTGCTTTAGGCAACAGAACGAAAAGATCCACAACCCACAGGCGTGAAAGTCTGTCACGGTTACGGGTTCCGTCCTGTCGCTGTTGGTACACAATATTAGGTCATAAACGGGTCGAGTTTGTTTTAAAACGAGTGGAATGAAATTCTCCTAAAAACAATCATTCTAAGTAGTGCTTTTTCTAAAAAAAGCATTACTGACTGATGTTTTTTTCCCCAAATACGTAGCCCTGTTACTCGCGTTTCAGTAAGTACAGATGTGTACAGATGAAAAACACACAACAGAAGCCTATTTTATTGCCGTGACAGTCATAGTGTTGAAGTTCAGGCTGTGTCAGAATGAATCCCAGGAACACACCTTGTCCACTTGTGCTGTCCTTCAGGCTGGCCAGTCGGTTCTGCAGCGCCGCCTTGCTGCTCGCCACCTTCTGCTTGTTGGCCTTCTGCTGGCTCACGAGACTGTATCATGACAACAGAAAGAAATATTGTCCGTCCTAAAACTCTTCCAAAAAAACAGATCATACTTATACGTAGGCATGGAGGGGAAACAAAACGGCGATTTTAACTCATGAAGCGTTGAACTGGCTCGTTAGAAGTTATGCGCACGATATTAAAACGTTTCATGATTAAATCTGTAATTATGGATTCTCCCTGATGTTCGTTATCCAGCCATCCGTTTTCCCTAGCACGGGTTCGTTCGTACATTCTCCTTGTAGCTCCAGCGCAAAAATAACGCAAACATTGTGTAGATTTTGGATTAAAATTCAAAGCAATTTAGGATGTGAGACATATTACAGCTGTCTGTCCACAAGCTACGCAGGAAGAGGAATACTCACTTATCAGCGATGGCGACAGAGTCTGGGTCAGTTGGTGGAATGATGAAACACACGCCAGGGGCTGCCAGGGTGCGGCCGGCCGAGTCTTTCACGTCCCATTTGGCGCCGTTGTTCCTGAGCAGCGTGTAGCGTTCTCCTCGCTGAATCTGACCCTGTGCGTTTCATAAATAAACAAACAATCAGACGAAGAGAAATAGGAATCCGGGTATGTTTCGCTAAAACTCGCTGCTAAATTCGTAGCAGAATCTGAGATTTATACGAGTCTCGCTGCTTAACCAGACGGGGTTTAAATCCACGAAACTAAATCACTAAAGTGTTTGTGTCACTCGTTTTTCCATTAATATCGTCCAATAATTGTTGATAAGAGGCATTATTAGAGACGGCTCGAGGAGGACTAGCGTTTAATACCTCGTCTGTGTCATAGTCGCACAACGCCTCGATGGGAAGAAGCTTTTGTACTGGACTCCTGCGGTACTTCAAGGGCAGGACCTGAAGGCTGCGGTCCTGGAGAGCTTTCACGCGCTCATCAAAGTGATCCATGGCCTTCGCTTGGTCCTGAACAAATAAACACAGCTGTTTTAAGACTCTCCACCTGTTTGCTCGGAAAACGTCCGTACGCTCACACACATGCTCACACACTTATTCACACACACACTCTCTACAAAATAACAACAAAAACCCAAAACAAATATGATTAATAAATGCCGAAATGACTATATTTACATTCAGGTCTGTGAGCAAGCCATCCAACTGGTACTGGTCTTTAAAGTCAGGGTTGTACTTCTGGTTGATTTCGGTATCCAGGCGCTTCAGCAAGTCCTGAGTGTCTCTGGCTTCCTTCTGAAACTGCGCACGGCAGAAAACGATCCGTTAAAACTCTGACACGTGGCGTCATCGGATCATCCTTACCGCCATGACATGCCGACGTGTTATAAGCAAGCGCGCTATTAATGAGCCTTGTCCTCACCTTGTGGTAGTCATCCATGTGCTTGAGGTGATTCTCTTCACAGATGAGCAGGTTGAGATATTCCTTCCAGTCTGCGTGGACGGCATCCATGTGCGCCTGGAGACGAAACACACGACAAAACAGTAAATAAGTGGATTTCTAAATATGTCTGCTTTACATTAGAGGCGTGGACGATATTACTGACATTTCGACAATACAGGAAATTGCTATTTAAAAAAAAAAATGCCTACAGAAAAAAAATATTTTAAAAAAAAGTACTATTTTAAAGATTTGGTAAAAAATTTAAACCCCATCTGCTTCCAATTACGATTAAAAAACAGAAAAATGTTATAAAGATATTATTATATATTATAGACAATATTCACAATATCTCAGAATGCAGATGGTACATTATGGCAAAAATGATCACGTTCTTGATATTATATCATCATATTGCCTAGCCCTGCGTCACATCGTGTTAAATTTCAACTTACATAGAAAATTTGGTAAAAATAAATAAATAAGTACAATAATAATAATAATAGTAATAATAATCCGACTGTACCTCAATGACGTTCCTTCCTGGGTGTCCCTGGGCGATGAGTTTCTCCCCATCGTCACTCAGTTTAGTGACTGTCCCTTCCTTGGATTCCAGACACTTACTGATGAAGTTCTACAAACGTGGAATAAGGTGGAAAAAACAAAAGGGACTGTTAGTAACGAGTTAAGTTTGATTGTAGCGGATTTACATAATGGAAGAGGGACTTTTACCATAGATACATTTCAGGGAAAAAAGGGAGTAAAGAATGAAAGTATGCAAATACATGATGGTTTCAGGGAAATTAACTCATTAGGTTTGTTTTCATTTTTATTAAAGCTGCTCAGGTGCTCAGATCTGCGGAGCCCTGCACATGACATGTAGGTTACAGTGAGGGGGGAAAGAAGTATTTGATCCCCTGCTGATTTTGCACGTTTGCCCACTGACAAAGAAATGATCAGTCTATAATTTTAATGGTAGGTTTATTTGAACAGTGAGAGACAGAAGAACAACAAGAAAATCCAGAAAAACGCATGTCAAAAATGTTATAAATTGATTTTCATTTTAATGAGGGAAATAAGTATTTGACCCCCTCTCAATCAGAAAGATTTCTGGCTCAGAGGTGTCTTTTATACAGGTAACGAGCTGAGATTAGGAGCACACTTAAATTAAATTTATTTTTTAAATTAAATTAAAGGGAGCGCTCCTAATCTCAGCTTGTTACCTGTATAAAATACACCTGTCCACAGAAGCAATCAATCAATCAGATTCCAAACTCTCCACCATGGCCAAGACCAAAGAGCTCTCCAAGGATGTCAGGGACAAGATTGTAGACCTACACATGTCTGGAATGGGCTACAAGACCATTGCCAAGCAGCTTGGTGAGAAGGTGACAACAGTTGGTGCGATTATTCGCAAATGGAAGAAACACAAAAGAACTGTCAATCTCCCTCGGCCTGGGGCTCCATCCAAGATCTCACCTCGTGGAGTTGTAAAGATCATGAGAACAGTGAGGAATCAGCCCAGAACTACACAGGAGGATCTTGTCAATGATTTCAAGGCAGCTGGGATCATAGTCACCAAGAAAACAATTGTTAACACACTACGCCGTGAAGGACTGAAATCCTGCAGTGCCCGCAAGGTCCCCCTGCTCAAGAAAGCACATATACATGTCCGTCTGAAGTTTGCCAATGAACATCTGAATGATTCAGAGGACAACTGGGTGAAAGTGTTGTAGAGACCAAAATGGAGCTCTTTGGCATCAATTCAACTCGCCGTGTTTGGAGGAGGAGGAATGCTGCCTATGACGCCAAGAACACCATCCCCAAAGTCAAACATGGAGGTTGAAACATTATGCTTTGGACGTGTTTTTCTGCCAAGGGGACAGGACAACTTCACCTCGTCAAAGGGACGATGGACGGGGCCATGTACCGTCAAATCTTGGGTGAGAACCTCCTTCCCTCAGCCAGGGCATTGAAAATGGGTCGTGGATGGGTGTTCCAGCATGACAATAACCCAAAACACACGGCCAAGGCAACAAAGGAGTGGCTCTAGAAGAAGCACATTAAGGTCCTGGAGTGGCCTAGCCAGTCTCCAGACCTTAATCCCATAGAAAATCTGTGGAGGGAGCTGAAGGTTCGAGTTGCCAAACGTCAGCCTTGAAACCTTAATGACTTGGAGAAGATCTGCAAAGAGGAGTGGGACAAAATCCCTCCTGAGATGTGTTCAAACCTGGTGGCCAACTACAAGAAACGTCTGATCTCTGTGATTGCCAACAAGGGTTTGCCACCAAGTACAAGTCATGTTTTGCAGAGGGGGTCAAATACTTATTTCCCTCATTGAAATGCAAATCAATTTATAACATTTTTGACATGTGTTTTTCTGGATTTTTTTGTTGTTATTCTGTCTCTCACTGTTCAAATAAATCTACCATTAAAATTATAGACAGATCATTTCTTTGTAGTAGGCAAACGTACAAACGTACGGGGGGTTTAAACGCAGGGGTAATGTATGATTCTGAGATGTGTTCATTTAGTTACAGCACTCTGAGACGCGTTTGGCGAGTGCGGTTACCTCGTACTGCCTCTTGCGAGCCGGGTAGTCAAGGTTGGCATCGCTCCAGTCGTACATGATGCGTTCATCAGCCTGCTGGTCCAGCCAGTAGAGCTCGTTGGTGCAGCGCTGCATGTAGTCTCTCAGACTGAGCAGGTTCTTCTGACGAGCCGTGGAGCCTGCCTGGGTGTGAATTACAAAAAAAATAATAAAATAAATACACGAAATGTACAACGGAGCTTTGAATGGGTAAAGATGAAAGGCAAATTTGTAACACATCCTCAAACACAGATTAACTTCCTATTCAGATCCACAGAGCTTTTCATTTCGTAACAGCTACAAGGAGAGGCGCTTGCTTAAATCCAACATTAAATCCAACAGCAGAAAGGTAATGAAAGGGAACAGCAGAGTTTTACCAGGAGCTTGTTGTATTTTAGCTGCAGCCCACCAACGTAGTCCTGCAACACAAACGGGACAGTCAGATGAGTCATACACCGTCCTCTATTGTTTCTAACCTGCATTCGAGGTATCTAGTTAAATATTGACAATCAGACATGTTTATGGTTGTGTAATAAAGAAGAAGCAGCAGCTTTGGAACACAACTCATGGGACACATGAATACAAGGCTAGGCTAATGATAATACAACACCAGACGCTAGCAAATTAGCGATGCAGCTAAATCACCTTATCTCCCTGACCGATGTAAGGAGCCAGGGCCTCCACTTCGCTGTGAAAGATATTGTGCTCTTCCACTTCATTCTCAACAGTGGGCAGGTCTTGTCCAAATCCTTTGTTGTTGAGGTTTGCCTGTATAAACACAACACACCCTTCCAGATTAATAGCTGGCTTTCCTTGGTAAATGACTTGATTTCCAAAACAAGAGATGTAAACAGAAAGTGAGAGAGAGAGAGAATGAAGGAGATAGTCTTGGTTACGCACCGTTTTCTCATCAATGATCTTGCCCCAGTCGACGCTGGGAACCCCTTCGGATCGTGTCAGGTGGTAAATGTGGTTGTGATCATTCCGCAGCTTCTTCACACGCTCACGCAGCTGCATCATACTTAACAAAAATATCAATAAAAACGTCATTAGTCTACATTGCGTATCGGTCCATATCCTAGTCTTAATGCCAAGACGGTGATGGTGGAAATGTGAAACTTTAAGATGATCCAAGTGTCACGATGGGCATGGGGAGCCCATCGTCCTCTGACCACTACTAGAATTACTGTTCTATCAGAAAGGCCACACAATCCCAGTTTCAGTTTCTAATAAGGATACAGATGTTCAAGTTATGACCGAAATCATTATAGATGCTAAAAAAGAAAAAGTGAGATGGACTGGCCCTAGGTTAACGATCAGAGGTTAATAATGAATAGGAATGGGCTCAAGTTCTCAAACTATTGCAATCGTTTCTTCATTATTTTATTTTTTCCTTTTACGTAGGATCTTGAATTGGGTTACGCTGAAATCCTAACCTACGTAAATCCTTTCCGAAACGGAGCCACGGTTGTTCACAGCGGCACTGGGTGTTGTAAAACATGGTCTGATCGGTTACACTGGTTTTGGGGGGCGGGAACTTATGATCATCACCCTGCATTTGAACACAGCGTGTAGGGCGAAAACAAATTTGCTTGTCAATTACACTTATATATAGCAGCAGTTACGACAGCAAATAAACCGCTTTCTCTGTGTACTCGAGTGCTTGCTCATTTAAGATGCCGTCAAGTTTTAGAACTTATAATATAGGTGGCGCTAGATTGATGTGGATGTTAAATTGCCGTTCTATCGGCCTAACGACTTTACGGTAAGCTTAAGCACTCTGTGATCGGCGCGTTTCCGTCGCATCTACTCACTCGTGCTCGATCATCTCGGCCTGCGGGTGCTGCAGGCGCTTGGCTTCGGCCGCGTCATCATCCAGGCCGTTGAGCAAGTACAGCGAGTTCTCGATTGCCTTGTTGGTGGAGTCCTGATATAGCGGTGGCTTGCCCTCGTTGATCTTGAGCACGTCCTGGTAGTAAAAAAAAGTCGTCGAGAAAGTCATACGGTTAGATGGAACGTTCACTTTGGATTGATGCTAACGCTGCTGACAGTGAATCCCAGAGGAAAATGTCAGCACAACGTTCTAATTCCTGTCGTCAGCTGGTACGATCTCAGACGAACATCATGTCTCGTTCTGTACATTTAGTTAAAGGACCTAGAGAATGTAGTAGAACGTTAGATTTTATTTATTTATTTATTTTAAAGAACATGACTGGACTTTGAAGACCATTTTGAGGGTACGATTACACTGTTTAGATCTCTGGCACCAAATATGCGCAGTACTTTTCTAAATCACACTGTATCTGCAGGGTGACTTTTGGGAATATTTATTATTAATATATTAAGGCTGTGTTGTCACTCAAGCGTCACCTTGTTGAGATTCTGCTCCGTCTCCAAGATGTTCTTCTCCACCTTGTCAGCATTCTTCTGCAGCTTCTCGATCAGAGTGGTCAGATCGCCCCTGAGGTACACAGAAAAGTTTTAGTCTACAAACAGAATGAATGAATGAATGAATGAATAAATGAATAAATAAATAAATAAATAAATTATATATATATATATATATATATATATATATATATATATATATATATATATATATATATATATATATATATATTATCAGGGCCTGATCTCAACATTACTGGCCTTCATAGACAGCTAATGTAATGCAAAAGACGATACAGAACCCACTCGCTGTCTGCTCACCTGTCGGCTAAAACGAGTCCACACCTGCATTTATTGAATTTTTTTTAAAGGAATCGTGCTCCTCATTCTCAGGACACACAGGAAACAGAATCAGACCACACCGGGAACGTGACCGGCTGCTAAAGTCAACTGCCACACCTTTTTTCATGCACTTTAAAACCAGGTATTGGAGTGTGTTACACTACAGGGAAATCTTTAGAGTGGTAACAAATGTCTAATAAACAGCTACTTTGCACAGCTGGGCATGACCTGACTTGAGGAGAAAAGAAGCGAACACCACGTTTGCCTGGAGGGTGAAACCTGCACGATTTTACACCCGTCCGATTTCTAGTGCACGGACTGTGGTTCTCTAATACTTGGAGATAAACCTTCATTTCCCTGAGCTTTGAGTTTCAATGACTTTAAGGTGACGGGGGAAAGTGAGATCGCAACGCAACAATGCGGGTTTGTCATACATAAACAGGATAGACCGGATTAATTCCCACAGCTGAGAGAGAATGTAACCAAGCGAAGCCGAGAGAAACTAGACCGTATACTAAATCCCTGTAAAAGTAAAAATACACCACGACAACTCACAACTTCTCAGCGTGCATGGGAATTACAATGGTCTAACGAGGGGGCGTGCGGGCGGAGCTTTATGGACAAGACAATCTGAAATCATTTTGACTTGCAAAGTGTCTCGGTGCCTACACGAGTTTATCATCAGCGTACAAACACTGTTTCTGAGAGAAGTGCGCTTCAGGCAGAATGCCCTCATAACGGGTGATTATTGACATCATACAATGCGGCATGATTACACGGAACTATGATAAGAAATCTGGCTGTGCACTTTTCTGGAGAACGCTCATTTCAAAACATGATGTAATGAATGAGTTTTAATCATTCTGTGATAGTTACGCAATCCCATGTTTGGATATTGACTTCCAGAGAAATCAGAGCTTTCTGCTGAGGACATGTCTCCTTTCTTTCACAGCCTGTTGCTGTTGTTCAGATATACAGGGTGTTGGTGCAGTATCAGTGGGAGAGGTCACGGTCATTTGTTGCCACACCGCATGTTTCTTGGATAAACACACAGTGGTGGCTCAGGTTCTGGGATTTTTGGCGAGAAGGGTAAGAGTTCAAGTCTCGGTATTGCCAACAGTGAGCTCTTGAGAAATGCTCTCAGCGCTCATCTACTCGAAGGACGGTGCAGTATATTTGAACTCACAATGTTAGCACAGAAGGCTAGGTTTTGTTTGTTCCTTGGACCAGCCAAGCCTGAACACCTAGCTGTAATAAAAGCATTTGGATGGGTGAAGTTTTGCTCAAGATTAGTTCTGTAAACTGAAGAAATGCTGTGGAATCCAAAGAAACACAGGCCTATATTTTGTTCAGGAGATTATGAAAACCGTACCTACATTAACCTCGTTAGAACGCAGTCAGAGAGTTTGTGAGGTTTTTCACCACTCGGCAACATCGGGTGCGACTTTCATGGATGACCTAGACGGAAAGCTATGCAACTGAAAATGTTCCTGTCTCTGACATCTGTTTCAAATACAACAAACTCAACAAAATACCCGAGCCACATCCCTGCTGGGCACGTCCTTAAAAAAAAATCACCAGAGAACTCTGTGGAGGCTTGGCATGCGGAGAGCATTATGGGTTGTATTTTTGTGGCTGACCATGACTCATGCGAGAGCCGGGCCTTTCTTGTGTGTCTCATTCGGGAAATAAAGTCCAATGTTCAACTGATCTGATTCACATGTGGGATGGAACGCCATACACAAGGTTTTGACGTGGGCGTTAACAATACAACACACATCCCACGGAGCTGAGGCACATCCAGTAGAAACACGGGAGCAGTTTCTAATTACGTAACGTCGCTAGAAACACAACGGTGTCTTTTACGAAGCCTGAATATACCGAATATCCCATTGAGAGTTCATAAAAAGCCATTTTGCATGCGTGCAAAAAAAGCAGAGCGAATGCTCAAGGCTAAACTCCAATCTCCCATCCAGTCTCTCTTGTCTGAACTTGAACTGCTTCTTGGACCTTCCAGCTCAGGAACTAGAAAAGCAGGCCACTTAAAAACAAAGAGACACCTCAAGGCCTTAAACAAGAAGAGCAACTCGGGGTAAGGTGCGATGGGAAGGGCAAGGAAAGCAGACATTGTTCAAATTCCTCCTCACCTCCCAACCAGGTAAACACTCGTGCATAGAAATGGCATTCATGTCAAACATCCACACACCTTGAAATGCCATTCAATCCAAGCACAGTTGTGAAACGACCTGAAACGCCGCCGTATCGGACACCTCCTCTTAGCACACCTGTTTTAATTAGTCACTTCATTTTCAGTTGGCTTAATGAATACACCCAGATTAAAATGTGTCACAGTAGCAAACCTCCACTGTCTCCACTATTGAACGAAACGATTTCCTGAACATTCGCACACTACTCGGATCTTTAACGTACATAACTGGACCTTAAAATCCACTGACGTCCCTTTAAAACATTCATTAAAAAGGGAGACCACAAAAATAAAGGTACCAAACTGTATTTCCTTTGTCGTAAGGGTGCCATCATCAGTGGGGCAAGTTTTGTACCTTTAATATGCATCTTTATACTTTTAGGGGACTTAATTGGACCGTAAACACCAGTGACATCCCTTTAAAACTTGAATTAAAGGTACAACACATGCACCGCCCGAGGTACATTCTCGAAAAAAAAAAAAGGTACCAAACTGCATTTTCTTTGGCGTAAGGGCGCCATCGTCAAGGGGACATGTTTTGTACCACTAGTATGCACCGTTATACTTTTAGGGTACATTATAGGACCACTGAAGTTCCTTTAAAGCTTCACCTTTACACCCCAGGCACCTTTCTAGGTTTATTCTCAGATATAAAGTCATTAAGGTGGTTCTATTAACGGAAATGATTATTTAGTGTGTCTATTTGACCTGTAAAGGTGTACAAGGTGTCGTTTTAATGAGTTTTTCTAGAGCACGTGACAGGATTTAGTGCTCCTGGGGAGTTTTGTGAGCTCTATCATCAAAAATAAGTTCATCCTTAAGCCTAAGGTGTGATATTTATATACAAATATCACACCCTGGGCTTAAAGCTGAGCCAAATGTCATGTCAGATAATCAGCGGTTGATAGCTGACGGTTAGAATAATAATAAAAAAAGAAGAAGAAGAAGAAGAAGAGGAATAAGAAGAAGAAGAAGAAAAGCCGTTATTTAGAAATATTTAAAAAAAATTCGAGCTCGCGCGCGGAGCAACTTGACCTCACGGCGAGCCGCACGCGCCTGTCCGGCTGCTCAGAATGCGCTCGTGCAGCCATTTCCGAGCTCTAAAACCCGTTTTTAGCTAACTTTTCGGAATAAAAACGTACACCAGGGCAGTCAAAGCGGACAGAATCATGTCGTGAGGAAGGATGGTGAGCGTAGGGTTGAAATAAAGGGCGGGGCACGAGCCCACACACACACACAATAAATAAACAAATGAAGCCCTCAACACGCGATAATGACCATAAAAACGAAAGCTCAGAACAAACACGCTTGAAATAAAACGGTAATAATGAATAATCTTGCTCACTTTTTACTGTACGTGGGTGAGGGGGTCACGCCGGACTTCGCCGTCTTCTTCTTGAACATTCTGACAGATTTCCCAACACTTATAGGTGTCAAATTCCCCTTTAGGCTGCAGTTCTGTTTAAAGTCTCTGTACACACACTGAAGTACACACACACAGTCTCCAGGTAGACACTCACACTCACACAGCCAGAGCTCACAGCTGCTCTGTTCCAGCCAACACCTGCAGCTGTCTGTCTATCTCACACACACACACACACACACACACCTGCACTGGGGCTGTTTTACAGTGCACAGGGAAACGCCCACCTATGTGGGCGGGTCTCGGTGGTAGTGGAGGGGGCGGTGTTTCGTGCATCAGGATGCATCAGGGTAAACCAAAAAGGGAGACAAAAATGGACAATGCAATGACCAAATGATACTCCAGAAAAAAGAAAAACAACAACAACAACAACAACAACAATGCAATGGCCAAATGATACTCCAGAAAAACAACAACAACAACAACAATGCAATGGTCAAATGATACTCCAGAAAAACAACAACAATGCAATGGCCAAATGATACTCCAGAAAAAGAAAAAGAAAACAATAACAACAACAACAACAACAACAACAATGCAATGGCCAAATGATACTCCAGAAAAACAACAACAACAACAACAACAACAATAATGCAATGGCCAAATGATAATCCAAAAAAACAACAACAATGCAGTGAATATCAGAAAAAAACAGCAAAGAAACCAACAAACAAGCAAACATGACACTCTAGAATGCATGGAAATCTTGGCTAATGGAAATCATATTTCATGGAAGGAAAAAAAAAATCCAACATAAAATTATGCAAAGCAATGGAAATCATACTCTGTAAAACAAATATACAATGCAATGAAAATCAGAAAAAACATCAAACAAACAAACAAACATGAAACTACAGAATGCATTGGGATCTTACTCCAAGGGGGTTTAAAACAAACAAACAAACAAACATTATTATGCAAAAAATGATGCAATGCAATGAAATTCATACTCTAGAAATAAAACCCCTATAAAGTCACACATATTTCATGGAAAAGAAGCGACATAAAATTATGCAAAGCAACGAAGATCATTCTCACTGGAACAAAATTCATACCCCAGAAACATCCCTCTCATAAAGTGACACAATGCAATTAAACTACAGAACGTAATGGAAAAGGGATTACGCTATGAGATTACAGAGATTACATAAAAAGAGATTACGGAGATTACACAACGCCGTGAAAATCATACTCCAGAAAGAAAGAAAAAAACCCAATAAAAGTACATAAAAGTACACGATGCAATTAAACCAAGGCACCTAAATAAGAATATTTCTATGTTGTTTTGGTAAATATATTTAGGTTTTCTAAAACTATAGACTCTATATTATTTGCACAAAAGCTCAATTTTGATCAAAGAAAGATGGCATGAAAAGAAATCAAAGAAATCATGCTGAAAGATGGCATGGTGATGGAAAACTATCAGCAAATGTTATAACATATTTATAAACACACATACGGTACTGTGTAAAAGGCACATGCAAAGAAATGCTGTAGAACAGAGTAATGAAAGCGAATGTTTCTACATTTTGAAAAAATACCATAAAGAGCAGGAAACAGTAATAAATGAAACAACGTCAATATTTAGTGTGACAACAAATACAAATACAAATAAAAGTAGTAGTTTCCGGTAGAATTAGTGCAGTTTGATAAGGAAATGAGCTGGAAGTGTCTTTGAGCGTCTTGCAGAACCAGACACGGTTCTTCTGGAGACGATCGCTTCTTATTTTTGCAGCGAAACCCGGCAGCCTTCATAGCGTTTTCTGTCTGAAAAGCGCCTCTTACCTCTTCATACGCTGTGTTCTTTACTGACATGCAACCATTTCTCCGGAACATTTCATTCTGTGCTAGAAAACGAACGTTTGGAAATCTAACCCGCTTTTTGTTCTGACTCGATCATGTGGACGTCAGGGGAAAATGTCTATAACAAAGTTTGTCCTAAAAAAACATAGGGTGCACAGTACTGTACATATAATGTCATGTTTCATAGATATTAATACGTATGTTCTAGGTTTTTATTGCACAACTGTACAGCCTCATTGTGAAAACGTATGAAATATTAATGCTCTGAAGCATACGAGTGGTATTAATGACAATGCTACTGTTGAGTGTGCATGAGAAACAGTGTAATAGGTTTTTAGTAATGATATAAGCAGCTACTGTACTAGTGTGCATCACCGAGGAGGTTTCGTTATTTGGAAACAGCAAGAAACTCCTAATTCTAACCTGTTCGCCTAAACTGTTGTAAACCTCGGCTATAGTTTGCAGTTTGATTAATGTGCCTTTTCCTGTGAAGTTACTTTAGGATTACTTTAGAATTCTGGTCCGAGCCTCCCTGATGGGAGAGGTTGCAGTGACCAGTCTAACCTGTGCGAAGAATGCATGCATTCCTCTTATTGTGCTGTGATCTGTCAGTGGAGGACGCGTGGTAAATGTTACAGTGAAGAAAACGAGCTGATTCAAAATTCACAAGAATACTAACAGGATGATTTCTCAAGAATGAAGCTATAATTAGAACAAAGAACACACTGCATCATACACACGTCTCATACACATGGTTTAATACACACTGCCTCATACACATGGTTTCATACACACTGCCTCATACACATGGTTTAATACACACTGCCTCATACACATGGTTTAATACACACTGCCTCATACACATGGTTTAATACACACTGCCTCATACACATGGTTTCAAACACACGTCTCATACACATGGTTTCATACATGCGCCCTCATACACACTGCCTCATACACACTGTCTCATGCACACTGTCTCATACAGTCTGCCTCATACATACTGCCTCATACACATTGCCTCATACACACTGTCTCATACACACTGCCTCATACATACTGCCTCATACACATTGCCTCATACACACTGTCTCATACACACTGCCTCATACACACTGCCTCATACACACTGTCTCATGCACACTGTCTCATACAGTCTGCCTCATACATACTGCCTCATACACATTGCCTCATACACACTGTCTCATACACACTGTCTCATACAGGCTGCCTCATACACGCTGCCTCATATACGGCTGCCTCATACACTCTGCCTCATACACATTGCCTCATACATACTGCCTCATACACATTGCCTCATACACAATGTCTCATAAACACTGCCTCATACATGCTGCCTCATACAGGCTACCTCATGCATACTACCTCATTTTCAATGTCTAATACATGGTGCTTCATACACGCGGCCTCATACACACTGCCTAATGCACACTGCCTCATACACATTGTCTCATACACACTGCCTCATACACATGGTTTCATACATGCTGTCTCATACAGGCTGTCTCATACACGCTGCCTCATATGCACTGCCTTATACACATTGCCTCATACACAATGTCTCATACATGCTGCCTCATACATGCTGCCTCATGCACAGTCTCATACACATTGTCTCATACACACTGCCTTATACACATTGCCTCATACACAATGTCTCATACATGCTGCCTCATGCACAGTCTCATACACATTGTCTCATACACACTGCCTTATACACACTGCCTAAAACACTGTCTCATACACACTGCCTAACACACTGTCTCATACATGCTGCCTCATACAGGCTGCCTCTTACATACTGCCTAATACACATGGTTTCATACACACTGCCTCATACACATTGTCTTATACATGCGGCCTCATACACACTGCCTCATACACTGTCTCATACGCATTGTCTCATATACGCCGCCTCACACATATGGTATCATACACACTGCTTCATACACAATATCTCATACATGCTGCCTCATACACACTGCCTCATAGACATTGTCTCATACATGCTGCCTCATGCATACTGCCTCATTTTCAATGTCTAATACACGGTGCTTCATACACGCGGCCTCATACACACTGCCTAATACACACTGTCTCATACAGGCTGCCTCATACACGCTGCCTCATATAGGCTGCCTCATACACTCTGCCTCATACATACTGCCTCATACACATTGCCTCATACATACTGCCTCATACACATTGCCTCATACACACTGTCTCATACACACTGCCTCATACATACTGCCTCATACACACTGTCTCATACACACTGCCTCATACACACTGTCTCATGCACACTGTCTCATACAGTCTGCCTCATACATACTGCCTCATACACATTGCCTCATACACACTGTCTCATACACACTGTCTCATACAGGCTGCCTCATACACGCTGCCTCATATAGGCTGCCTCATACACTCTGCCTCATACATACTGCCTCATACACATTGCCTCATACATACTGCCTCATACACATTGCCTCATACACAATGTCTCATAAACACTGCCTCATACATGCTGCCTCATACAGGCTACCTCATGCATACTACCTCATTTTCAATGTCTAATACATGGTGCTTCATACATGCGGCCTCATACACACTGCCTAATGCACACTGCCTCATACACATTGTCTCATACACACTGCCTCAACACATGGTTTCATACATGCTGTCTCATACAGGCTGTCTCAGCTACCGCTGCCTCATATGCACTGCCTTATACACATTGCCTCATACACAATGTCTCATACATGCTGCCTCATACATGCTGCCTCATGCACAGTCTCATACACATTGTCTCATACACACTGCCTTATACACATTGCCTCATACACAATGTCTCATACATGCTGCCTCATGCACAGTCTCATACACATTGTCTCATACACACTGCCTTATACACACTGCCTAAAACACTGTCTCATACACACTGCCTAACACACTGTCTCATACATGCTGCCTCATACAGGCTGCCTCTTACATACTGCCTAATACACATGGTTTCATACACACTGCCTCATACACATTGTCTTATACATGCGGCCTCATACACACTGCCTCATACACTGTCTCATACGCATTGTCTCATATACGCGCCCCATACATATGGTATCATACACACTGCCTCATACACAATATCTCATACATGCTGCCTCATACACACTGCCTCATAGACATTGTCTCATACATGCTGCCTCATGCATACTGCCTCATTTTCAGTCCTAATACACGGTGCTTCATACACGCGGCCTCATACACACTGCCTAATACACACTGTCTCATACAGGCGCCTGCCCATACACGCTGCCTCATATAGGCTGCCCCATACACTCTGCCTCATACATACTGCCTCATACCATTACTGCCTCATACATACTGCCTCATACACACTGTCTCATACACACTGCCTCATACATACTGCCTCATACACACTGTCTCATACACACTGCCTCATACACACTGTCTCATGCACACTGTCTCATACAGTCTGCCTCATACATACTGCCTCATACACATTGCCTCATACACACTGTCTCATACACACTGTCTCACACAGGCTGCCTCATACACACTGCCTCATATAGGCTGCCTCATACACTCTGCTCATCATATGCCTCATACATCCTTCCTTTCATACATACACACCTTATACACATTGCCCCATACACAATGTCTCATAAACACTGCCTCATACATGTGCCTCATACACTGAACCATCATACTACTTTACATTGCTAACACACTGTCTCATACATGCTGCCTCATACAGGCTGCCTCTTACATACTGCCTAATACACATGGTTTCATACACACTGCCTCATACACATTGTCTTATACATGCGGCCTCATACACACTGCCTCATACACTGTCTCATACGCATTGTTCATATACGCCTCACACATATGGTATCATACACACTGCTTCATACACAATATCTCATACATGCTGCCTCATACACACTGCCTCATAGACATTGTCTCATACATGCTGCCTCATGCATACTGCCTCATTTTCAATGTCTAATACACGGTGCTTCATACACGCGGCCTCATACACACTGCCTAATACACATTGCCTCATACACATTGTCTCATACATGCTACTTCATACACATGGTTTCATACACACTGCCTCATACACATTGTCTCATACACATTGTCTCATACACACTGTCTCATACACACTGCCTCATACACATTGTCTCATATATGCTGTCTCATACACACTACTTCAAAACAAAGTGTTTTATTCTTCTTATAGCACAACGATTTGCCAAAACTTCAGCACATCGCACTTATATATTTAAGTATAGTTACATGTAATGCTGCGAAACGTCCACTAGTGGCTATAAACAGTCGTTCTCTCACCAGACTCTCTTTTCTCTCGCTCTTGAGTTAAAATTGCAGCTCTATTTCTGAAGCATTGACAGCGGAAACTTCACCACATGAACAAATACACAGGTTTTATAATCCGTTTCAAAAGTCCATTTCCTTGTTACTATAGAAACGATAACCTGATAGAATGAGCACATTAATATAATTATGATTTGCAGCTGCACTACTGTCAGAGCTGCTGCTATAAAAAAAAAAAACAATCAACACATTCTGTCCAATCAGATTCAATAATTCAACAGTGTTGTTTAGAGATACACCGATGTATCGGCTGATAATAGCTTAAAAACAGCTGGTGATCAGGGCCGATTACATCCTGTCAATCAAAAGAGGGCGGGAAAACACATTGATTTCGTGCTGTGTGTTAAGATGATGTCTCTTGTGTGGAATGATGATAAAACTGCAGTTTGTATTGTCTGCACCGCTAACATTTAGAGACAATGTCTATTGTAAAAAAGCGCTATACAAATAAAATTGAATTGAATTGAATTGAAAATTGAGGTCAGGGCTCTGTGCAGGACACTCGAGTTGGTCCACTCCGACCTTAATGCATCATGTTACGCTGGAACAGATTTGGGCCTCTTAGTTCCAGTGAAGGGAAATTGTAATGCTAAATCATACAAAGACATTCTACAAAATTGTGTGATTCCAACTCGGAAGGCCGACATATGGGTGTGATGGTCAGGTGTCCACAAACCTTTGGCTATACAGTACTTAAGGCAACCAATTTAGGTTGGAGTTTTGGAACCACTGGTACAAACAATACTGATGTAAATTGAAAAGTTCCTTCTCATACTCTGGGCTCCTCCTGAATATTATACACAGTTTCAGGGTACCATGTTCGATTCTAAGCTCAGGTAACAGAGTTTTACATGTTATCCTCCTGACCCGTTTGCGTTTCTTCTGTGTTCTCTGCTTACCTCCCTCCTCCCAAAAACACACCAGTAGGTAGATCCGCTGCGACCCTGACCAGAATGAATTGCTAAATAATGATGAATGATTGATTTAATGAATTTTCCAACACCAGTCTTTTCTCCATTTTCTCCCCAGTTTGGTCACCTGCCAATTCCTGCCCACCTCCCAGCTTTCCCTTGTCACGTGACAGCTACCAACAGGAAAGGGGTGAAGGCTAATGAGTGCGTCCTCCAAGAAACCTGAAGCCAGCCAACTACATCCAATTATATGGCTATTCATGCCGTGTCACAGGGCAGTGTAACACACACAGAGGAAAACGCTATCCACCCTGTTCTGTCTCACGCCCATGATGGGCTAGCATCGCTGTGATTGACAGGGGAGAGATAGAGAGTCTGCCTATCCTACCCAGACGGCACAGCCAGTTTTGTTCTCTTGACTCTATAGTGTGAATGCTTTTCTGTTGTGTCACTCAGGAGTTCCCACCCTCCAGTCTTTTCACAAAAGGAACAATAACTTTGCTAAGTGGTAGAGATCATCTAATAGCAATAAAATAAATTAAGGATCTCAACTGTAGGCTAAGCCAAGTAATGTAATGCTATTTCAAATATCATTTTGGCAAGCAAGCAGCTAGCTCGTATTTGTTGGAGCTTGGTTTGCAGCATGTAATGTTAATTATTTAGCTAGCCTTCTTGGTAGAATTCATCATCTTGGTAGATGGTAGAGGCAGATAGAGTTTATTGATGTGTCTGTAATCGGGACAGCTATATTTGCTAAAATAAAATAGTGAATGCCTTTAAAGAATTTGTGTGTTAAGTGTGTGTGTAATTTGGTGATCACTGAAGACTTCAAATATAGCATTAAAGAGGGCTACATCTCCTGTTATCTAACACTAATTTGAATATTTCTAATAAGAGCTAACTGGTAAATGGTCTATGGACTGCACTTATATTGCGCTTTTATCCAAAGCGCTTTGCACTGTGTCTCATTCACCCATTCACACACACACTCACACACCAATGGTAGCAGAGCTGCCATGCAAGGCGCTAGCTTGCCATCGGGAGCAACTTGGGGTTCAGTGTCTTGCCCAAGGACACTTCGGGATGTGGAGTCACATGGGCCGGGAATCAAACTGCCAACCCTACAATTAGTAGACAACCCGCTCTACCACCTGAGTCACAGCCGCCCCAAGAGCTAATAATAGGTGCTCTGGTGTGAGGTATAACACACAGAAGCAGATTTTTAATGATGCTCAGGGATAATCAGGTGACGTGCGTGTTCAGTTGGGATGAGTGCATTATATTTAAATTAGTGTGTTTAACCTGAGCTCAGAAAGATGGGAGGCTGTAGAGTGACATCACCCTAAACATTCACATCCAAGGCCATGAGTGGGAGGGGCGCCTCTTTATTTACACACCTCTGTATAGTGTCACAAATAAACACACCTCACACACCCAGAAATATACACACACCTCACACACCGTCACAAGTACACACACCTTTAAGCAAGTCAGTTTGATGGTATTATGTTACTGCCATATTAATGCTAATATTTATTTGTATTGGTGTGAGTTTGTGTAAGATTATAACCACCTGCCTAATATTGTCTAGGTCCTCCTTGTGCCGCCTAAACAGCTCTGAGCCGTCGAGGCATGGACTCCACAAGACCTCTGAAGGTGTGCTGTGGTATCTGGCACCAAGACGTTAGTAGCAGATCCTTTAGTCCTGTAAGTTGCAAGTTGGGCCTCCAAAGATTGGACTTGTTAGTCCAGAATTTCTCAGAGATGCTTGATCGGATTGAGATTTGGGGATTTTGGAACCTTAACCCTTAGACTTGAACACAAATTTTTTCTTGGGAAATGTAAATCTTTAGCACAGTGATTTGTGGTCTAGCCAGGGAGTCTGTGACTTAAAAAAAAAACAAAAATGTCACAGAGGCAGAAATCACAACCCACCTTATATGTTATTATATTTAGGGGTCCAAGCACCAAAGTCAAGTCAGATATAATATGTTCAGGTATAAAGAGCTCTGTGGCTCCAAAAATACTTACAATTTTAAATAAAATCGGGCAAATAAACTTTGTGAAATAAATCCGTATTGAGGGGGTCTATGTAATTGATTTGACAGTTAAAGTGGTCCTTGGCTACAAAATATTTGAGAACCCCTGCTTCAGGGTATCCATGCGGGATGTCACGTGGCGTGACGGCAGGAAGCAGGCAGGATGCATTCGCAGTTCAAACGGTGAGGTTTATTTACAGGTGATGAATTCAAACAGAAAATCCGCTGAAATCGCACTCGCGCTATAAACGGCAGGCGTATATAAATGCACGCATAAGTCCAAGCATTCAACCGCGCCGTGTGAAGCACAGCTCACGGTATATATCCACACAGTCATTAGCCCGCGATATCTTCCAGCTGCAGGCACTTCCGCAAACGTCACACATGACGCGCGGGGGGGGGGGCGAAAACATGACGTCACCCACGGAAACAGCATGCGCATGCGCGCCAGCGTGCCAGCGCCCACGGTGCGGTGCTGCACGGGGGGTGGAATCGTGACATGGGACAGCAAGACAAGGCCATTACACTTCTCCATATAAGACACAGATGCTCATGGTACTGCATTTATCAGCTGGCTGTTGATGGCTGTTGCTTCACTCGATCACAGTCCAGCCACGCAGTTAAACATTAACTGTGTTAATTAATCAATCATCAGTTTGTCTCTCTGCCAAAGTTCAACTGTTTCTCCTAGGGTTGGACGAGCTGATTAGGAGTTTCTGAAAAGTGAGGAGGATCAGAGCGGTCGCTTCTTAAAACCAGAGGATAAAAGTTCATTTATTTGCAAATGAGCTGCTGCATGGGTTCTTTTGACAAACACGTGTATAACACTTTACAACTGTATATTCATTAGTGACACCTGTTTAACAATACAACACTCTATTAACACACTTACATTATTATTATTATTATTATTATTATTTTTAAACTAGGCACATTTATTTGGGCCCAGGTAGTACATAAAATTTGATTTGATCATTTCATACCAGTTAAATGATTTCTGAATCATATTATGATCGTTTAATAATCATTATTGTTATAACATATTTGTGAGCATATATATTTTTTGTCATCACTCAAACATGATGTTCGGTTTTATACATTACATTACATAAACATTGTGTATACAGTCAGGTTCATAAGTATATGAACAGTGACACATTGACCAGTACACCACCACAAGTGTAGACTTTAATTCAAGGGGTTTAACAAAAATATTGCATTAACTGTTTAGGAATTACAGCCATATTTACAGCGATTTTCACAAGCTCAAAAGTAATCAGACACTTGACTGATATGCAGATTCATGGCCAGTTTTGGCCTGTTTCCTCGTTATTTCATGACAAATTAAGGGGCTAAAACGTCTGGGGTTGATTACAACCATTGAATTTGCATTTGGTAGCTGTTCTTGGGAACTTTCATATGCGGTCCAAAGAGGTGACGATGCAAGCGAAGGAGTCAAACAAGAAGGAGTAATCAAATCAATAATCTGGTACGTTCTAATAAAGAACTAACGCAATGGCGAGCTCAGGAACACCAAAAGCCCTGGAAGACCACAAAAGACAACTAAAGTGGATGATTGCAGAATTCTTTCCTTGTTGAAGAAAACCCCTTTCACAACATCTAGTCAAGTCGAGGATACTCTGGATCAGTGCCACAAAAGATCAGTGCCACTGATCTTTTGGTTTAAACGCATTTTTTTCAGAGGAGTGTCACACGGAGTCTCGGTTTTCACGACTGGATACAATGCCACTTGTAACCAAGGTGTCTCAAATATGCAAGACAAATATGCAACAAAATTCATCACTGCCTTTTTACAATAGACATGGAAACAAAACAGAAAAAAGAGACAATAGGAGATGATTAATGGTGTGATATGAAATTAAATGAAAGGAGGTAGGTGTTTCATGAATGTAAATACTGAGTATTTACCTCAAGATGCAAGTCACTGGTAACACACAAGAACAGAAAGGCCAGATTAGACTTTGCTAAAAAAAAAAAAAACCAAAAAAACAACCTCTAAAAAAGCCTGACCAGTTCTAATGCAAGATTAACTTCTACCAGAATGATGGGAAGAAAAAAGTATGTAGAAGGAAATGACGGGATCATGTTCCAAAGTATACCACATCATCTGTCAAACATGGTGGAGGAGGTGTTATGGCATGGGCATGTATGGCTGCCAGTGGTACTGGGTCACTGGTGTTTATTGATGATGTGACTACTGTTAGAAGTAACAGGATGAAATCTGAAGCATATAGAGCTATACTTTCTGCTCATATTCAGTCAAAAGCTGCAAAACTGATTCCCAGTACATATGGATAATGAACCAAAGCATACTGCAAAAACAACCCAAGAGATTCGTAAGGAAAAGAAATTAAATGTCCTTAAGAACCTAAATTCAATTGAGCTGTTTTTGCCCTTAATGAAGAGAAAACTGAAGGCAGAAAGACCCACAAACAAGCAGCAACCGAGGGTGGCTGCAGTATAGACCTGGCAAAGCATCTCAATGGAGGAAACTCAGCATTTGGTGGTGTCCATGGGTTCCAGATTTCAGGTATTCATTGATAGAAAACATTTTGCATCCAAGTGTTAAAAATTGTCCTAATATTCATGTAAGTTTGTCCAATTACGTTTGAGCTTGTGAAAACTGTAAAATAAATGTCTGCAATTCCTAAATGCAATATTTATTTTTTTGTTAAACCCCTTGAATTAAAGCTGAATTATATATATATATATATATATATATATATATATATATATATATATATATATATATATATATATATATATATATATATATATATATATATATATATATATATATATATATATATATATATATATATATATATATATGTATATATAAGTATGTATATGTACACACACACACACACACACACACACACACATACATGTGTATATATATAAACATAATTAAAATGTTTTGTTATGAATTTTGATACTGGTAGGTGAAGTGAATAACATTGATTATCTTGTTACAATGACACCTATCAAGGGGTGGGACATATTAGGCAGCAAGACCCTCATGCAATAAACACTCCTTTAATTATTTTAATGTAAGTTTTATTTTGGTTAAATTTTGGTTAAAAAGTTGGTGACTGTATGAAGTCTCACAAGCCAGTTATAAGGTGTGTACAAGACGAGAATGTGGTCTGAATTCTTTTGAGTGTGTGTGTGAGGGGATTCTTAAATACATTCTTTGAGCTCCTTCAATAAAAAGGGGGTGTGTTTTGCATACAGTTTGTATTGCATGCGGAATTTGTGAGACGATCTGTCATTCAGGAAACTCGTTTTTGGAATAACGTGGAGAGCAAGGGCACATTCCTGCAGTGGGTGGAGTTCAGTGACAGGGAGTGTGTGTGTGTGTGTGTGTGTGTGTGTGCGTGTCTCAGTAAAATGTGTAGGTGTGGGCAGAGAAAGCAAGAAGGATCGGTCGTTTCATACCAAAGAAAAATGCGTTTATCAGATACAATCAGATACAGTCACTCCACACCTAGATTAAGTGCCAAATAGTAAAAGTCACTTTTTAAAAAAACAAACAAAAAAACAAAGACAAAAAAAACAACAATTAGCTTCTGAAGGCAGTTGAATGCATGGCCTGTATGCGTATACCATGGTGTGATTTACTATTGATAGCGAGCTAGCAAGTTACCCTGAAACCAATTCTGTTAGTATACAAACACAATTGAGTATAAATGAAAACTGTAAAGAAATTGCCGAGTTGAATCGTTAGCTAGCTTATATCGCTAAACGCTGATAGCGCTGTCCACCATGTTTGATTAACATTAATGCAAACATTACTTCATTAAATACTCTATAATAAAATGTAGGAAATTTATAGTAAAATTTACTCTTTGGTCTTGGCCATGGTTGAGAGTTTGGAATCTGATTGATTGATTGCTTCTGTGGACAGGTGTCTTTTATACAGGTAACAAGCTGAGATTAGGAGTACTCCCTTTAAGAGTGTGCTCCTAATCTCAGCTCGTTACCTGTATAAAAGACACCTGGGAGCCAGAAATCTTTCTGATTGAGAGGGGGTCAAATACTTATTTCCCTCATTAAAATGCAAATCAATTTATAAAATTTTTGACATGCGTTTTTCTGGATTTTCTTGTTGTTCTTCTGTCTCTCACTGTTCAAATAAACCTACCATTAAAATTATAGACTGATCATTTCTTTGTTAGTGGGCAAACGTACAAAATCAGCAGGGGCTCAAATACTTTTTTCCCTCACTGTAAAGTGTTTTGGGTTTCTAGAAAAAAAGTGCTTTATAAATGTAAGGAATTATTGTTATTAATGGTTTGCATGACAGGATTGCAAGGAGAAAGCCTTGCAGATGGAACTTTATTCCATCTGTGAAACACGGTGGTGGTAGTATCATGGTTTGGGCCTGTTTTGCTACATCTTGGTCAAGACGGCTTGCCATCATTGATGGAACAATGAATTCTGAAATATACCAGCGATTCCTAAAGGTGTGTGTTGTTCCTCTTTCACATCTGTGTATGTATTTTTTCCTTAATTTTTATTGATGTACGTATATACAGTAGCTAAATTATGCTATACCACTACACTAGCTAGCAAGTCACATGCATTGCCTAGCTAACAATTGCTAGCTAGCAAGTTACAGCCTCTACATTGGAACGATGTCTACCAAATTGTGAACACAAATACTGTGCTTGTATTACACATGTGCAGTCAAAGTAGTACAAAGTCGCGCTGTCAGAGATTTGCTGATAGAACCTGGACGTGTTGCAAAGTCTTCTGCTCGGGTGTGTCGGCTTTATCACTCAATGACAGGAGTGCCACTGATCTTTTGGTTTAAACGCATTTTTTTCAGAGGAGTGTCACACGGAGTCTCGGTTTTCACGACTGGATACAATGCCACTTGTAACCAAGGTGTCTCAAATATGCAAGACAAATATGCAACAAAATTCATCACTGCCTTTTTACAATAGACATGGAAACAAAACAGAAAAAAAGAGACAATAGGAGATGATTAATGGTGTGATATGAAATTAAATGAATTCATGCACCTGGCCTCTCTGGTGTTTCAGAGTCGATGCTCTACATTTTTTTGTAATTAAAGTATTATTAAATAAAAGCACAATAAATCAAATAAATAGTTTAAACCAGGGTATGATAACTATACAACCCACTGCTGAGACCAATTAGGGCACTTCTGAGTCGGCTCCACCTTCCTATACAGTATACAGTGCCTTGCGAAAGTATTCGGCCCCCTTGAACTTTTCAACCTTTTGCCACATTTCAGGCTTCAAACATAAAGATATACATATATAGATATATAAGATATACATTTTAATTTTTTGTGAAGAATCACCAACAAGTGGGACACAATTGTGAAGTGGAACGAAATCTATTGCATATTTTAAACTTTTTTAGCAAATAAAAAACTGAAAAGCGGTGCGTGCAAAATTATTCGGCCCCCTTTACTTTCAGTGCAGCAAACTCACTCCAGAAGTTCAGCGAGGATCTCTGAATGATCCAATGTTGATAAATAGAATCCAATGGTGATAAATAGAATCCACCTGTGTGTAATCAAGTCTCTGTATAAATGCACCTGCTCTGTGATAGTCTCAGGGTTCTGTTGAAAGCGCAGAGAGCATCCTGAAGACCAAGGAACACACCAGGCAGGTCCGTAATACTGTTGTGGAGAAGTTTAAAGCCGGATTTGGATACAAAAGGATTTCCCAAGCTTTAAACATCCCAAGGAGCACTGTGCAAGCAATCATTTTGAAATGGAAGGAGTATCAGACCACTGCAAATCTACCAAGACCTGGCCGTCCCTCTAAACTTTCAGCTCAGACAAGGAGAAGACTGATCAGAGATGCAGCCAAGAGGCCCATGATCACTCTGGATGAACTGCAGAGAACTACAGCTTTTGTAGTTTTGTGTCCCACTTGTTGGTGATTCTTCACAAAAAATTTAAATTTTATATCTTTATGTTTGAAGCCTGAAATGTGGCAAAAGGTTGAAAAGTTCAAGGGGGCCGAATACTTTCACAAGGCACTGTAGATCGGGACATTAACTACAAAGTCTGTATAAAGGTCACGATAAGCGACTAACATGACTAACAAGGTGACAACATTTACTTTTTAATGCTTAACAATTAATGGTTACTTTATGGCTATACAGTAAATAAGACAATTTGAAGTGGTTATGTTTAGTTTCGTAGTGGTGCTTTATGTTCCCAATTTACCTACATGTTTCTTCAGACAGATTATTCCAGGAGTAAGTAAACCCCTTCTAAAAAGAATAAATTATTCCCTTAGCACTGTCTGTGTACCTAAATTATTTAAACTAGCAGTTATCAAGCCCCTGATTAAAAAACCTAACCTCGGCCGCTGTTAACTGTCCAGCTATAGGCTGGTATCAAATCTCCCCTTCATCTCCAAGATATTAAAAAAGGTAGTAGCACAGCAGCTATGCTCGTACCTACATAGGAAGTAGATTCATGAAATGTATCAGCCAGGATTTAGACCTCATAGCACAGAAACAGCTCTGGTTAAATTAGTAAATGACCTACTACAGGCCTCTGATCAGGGTTGTGTCTCCTTGCTTGTTTTACTTGATCTTAGTGCAACTTTTGATACTATAGATCATACTACATGGGGTGGCTGTGGTGCAGGTGGTAGAGCGGGTTGTCCACTAATCATAGGGTTGGCGGTTCGATTCCCGGCCCGGGTGATTCCACATGCCGAAGTGTCCTTGGGCAAGACACTGAACCCCAAGTTGCTCCCGATTTGCTCCCGATGGCAAGCTAGCGCCTTGCATGGCAGCTCTGCTACCATTGGTGTGTGAGTGTGTGTGTAAATGGGTGAAAAAGCGCTGGATAAAAGCGCTATATAAGTGCACATTTACCATTTACTATTCTCCTTGATAGACTAGAAAATGTTGTTGGCGTTAAGGGAACGGTCTTCTGGCTCAGGTCTCATTTGATCAATCGCTATCAGTTCATAGATCTAAATGGCGACTTCACCACACATACAGGTAAAGTTTGGTATTCCGCAAGGTTCTGTTTTAGGCCCACTTTATATATATTTATATATACTGCTCAAAAAATAAAGGGAACACTTGGAGTTACATTGTGCTGTTTAAGTGTTCCCTATATATTTTTTAGCAGTATATATATGGTACCTCTTTGTCAAATTACTCGTAAACATGGAATTAGCTTCCACTATTATGCTGATACAAAGTTGTATGTTTCAGCGAAGCCAGAGGAGAGACAGCAGCTTAATAAAGTTGAGGATTGTGTAAAGGACATTAGACGCTGGATGCTTAAGTTCCATTTACTTAATTCTGATAAGACAGAGTACTTGTACTAGGACCACGTGCAGCTAAAGTAAGCTTTCTGATTATATAGTAACTCTGGATGGTCTTTACGTTTTATCATGTGCAGCAGTAAAAGACCTTGGTGTGATTATTGACCCCAGTCTTTCATGTGATGCTCATATAGATAATATTACTGGGATCGCCTTCTTTCATCTCAGAAAAATTGCTAAGATAAGAAATATAATGTCACTACATGAAGCAGAAATATTAGTTCATGCTTTCTTCACCTCTAGGTTGGATTATTGTACTGCCTTACTGTCTGGACGTTCCAGTAGGAGCATAAACAAACTCCAGTTAGTCCAGAATGCAGTTTCTAGAGTACTTACTAGAACCAGAAAGTGTGACCATATCACCCCGATCTTATCCACACTACATTGGCTCCCAGTAAAATTTCACTTGAATATAACATACTACTACTGAATTATAAAGCACTGAATGGTCTCGCCCCACAGTACTTAAGCAACCTTTTTCTTTTGAAAGATCCGCCACGAATACTTCAATCAAAAGGTGCAGCCTATTTGACGGTACCTTGAATGGTGAAGGTTAAAGCAGGGGGAATAGCTTTCTCTTACAAAGCCCCAGAGTTATGGAACAGTCCTCCAATCCGTGTTCGGAACTCAGACACAATTTCAGTGTTTAAGGCCAGGCTGAAAACATATTTGTATACTCAAGCTTACCACGAGTAGACTTACTTTTACGCAAAGTACTCAGTCTTATCCATTACGGGATAGGACGCATACCTAACAATCTCTCCCTCTCGTTACCTCCCTCTTCCTCTCTCCTTCTGTCAAGCTACACATGATGTTATGGAGATCCATCCTGATGCCCTACCTCTGGATGGAGCTCTCATCAAATGAATGTTACGTTCTGCCACCGAGGACGACCCCAAGCGGTGCAGCCTGGAGATTGCTGAGGATGGTGCTGCTTGAAGTACTGTGGAAATGGTTTTGGGCCTCAATTTCACATGAACAGTTGTTATGTAAAAATCTGTATCCTGTGTTTATATGTTTCTGTAAAGTCGCTTTGAGACAACGTCCATTGTTAAAAGCATTATAGAAATAAAATTGAATCGGACTGGATTGAATTTGGACCAGCACCAGGAATTTGATGTGGAAAGAATAAATGTGTCTATTCTGTCCATTCTTCTTGACTATGGACTATTCTGTCCATTCCTCTTGAAAAAAAACCCCTAGTGTTTTCCCTGCTTATAACACTCTGACTTCACCTCAGGATGGACTGTTAATTTGCTGATTATTTGAATCAAGCAGGAAAAATGTAAAAATCTGTAGGAAAGTAGGTACTCCATGACCTACTGAGTAATGGGGATTTGACACACTGACACTGGTGTGGTGTGGTGTGGTGTGGTGTGTGTGTGTGTGTGTGTGTTGCTGCTACAAGTAAATCAGGTGCAGCAGCATTTCCAGAATATTTGATCACCTCTGTATCACTGCTAGATTGGGAAACAGCAGTGCACTGGTCAGGACACGGATACAAGCACGAGTTGTAAATGCCCAGTAGTGACGATTTAGGTTTGTGTGGAAGCAAACCGCCAACACCAACGATATCTTGGCTGATTGACTGCATTTAGTATAAGAAGGCCACTGTGTATATTTCATTTTTGGCCAAAGCATTACTTAGTCCTTGGGCAAGACACTGAACCCCAAGTTGCTCCTGACGGCAAGTCAGCGCCTTGCATGGCAGCTCTGCTACCATTGGTGTGTGTGTGAATGGGTGAATTAGACACAGTGTAAAGTGTAAAGCACTTTGGATAATTGTTTCTGAGGCATGTGGTGTGTGTGTGTGTGTGAGCGAGACAGAGAAAGAGAGAGAGAGACTCATAAGCTCAGAATCCTCTATAAGATCCAGAAACAAAGAAAGAAATTGAGATTCTGGCACAAAACCCTGGCACAAACCTGCTGTGCTGCAGTGAATCCAGCCATAAACACAGTTGCTGCTCTCAAACCCCTGGTTAAAAAAAAACCCCCAAAAAAACAACCCCCTCCCTGATATCAGGCCGCGATCTGGCGAGATACTTGTCTGTGCTCCCCTTACACAAGCTTGTCTGTGTGTACCTGTGTGTGTGCACACGAGTGTGTAGGTGATGACAGCCACACCCAGATCACACAGAAGAACCTGCTCAGCTGGACTGATCTAAAAACTCATGACCAGTCCTTCACACATTCATGAGCAGGGCGGGGCAGATACAAGTTGTTCTCAGGTTCATTCCTTCCATTCCCTGCCTGAAAAGACACACACACACACACACCCTCATCATCCATCCATCCGTCCATCCATCTTCAACCGCTTATTCCTTCTTCAGGGTCACGGGGAACCTGGAGCCTATCCCAGGAAGCATCAGGCACAAGGCAGGGTACACCCTGGACAGGGTGCCAGTCCATCGCAGGGCACAATCACATACACACTCACACACCCATTCATACACTACGGACACTTTATCAAACATCAGCAAAATTGATTACCATTAATCATTATTAAATCAATAACTGTGATTAACAAAGATATTGAGTATATGATCCATCCATCCATCCATCCATCTTCAACCGCTTATTCCTGCTTCAGGGTCGCGGGGAACCTGGAGCCTATCCCAGGAAGCATCGGGCACAAGGTGGGGTACACCCTGGACAGGGTGCCAGTCCATCGCAGGGCACAATCACATACACACTCACACACCCGTTCATACACTACGGACACTTTATCAAACATCAGCAAAAATTGATTACCATTAATCATTATTAAATCAATAACTGTGATTAACAAAGATATTGAGTATATGATATTATCTGAAAATACATGACAGGAATAAATATTAATACGAACTGATTCAAAATGACTTCACTTAAAAAAAAGATTTTGCTACAATTTATTATAGAAAACGTTTCTTTAAAATGGATTAAACTCATGTTTCCCTTCTCAATCCACAAAACATGTTCCATAATGTCCCTCATACTGTGGCTGTGATTGTTCAGTGAATTGGATGTAGGTGAGCATGATTAAAATGAAGGTGAGAATGAACGTATCAGTGTGTGAGTGTTGGGGAAATGCAGTCCGTGGCGGCCATGTTTGTAGGCCGCGGTGCAGGCTGGGAAGACCTGACATGCAACTACTCCTCACAATGATTTATGAGGCTGTGAAAGAGCATTGGGGGGCGTGTCTGATTGACAAGATGAGACAATGGCTTGAACTATTATTAAAAATATATATATATAATAATTTCTACATAATTTTCCACATTATTTGTACTAGTAACAAATACAATATATTGACTACTGCAATCCTTTAATTAGGAGGAAAACTGACGTGTAGAATTTAGCAAGGAACTGATTTTTCAACAACACCTTACTAACGCACTTTATGTTAGGTTGGTTGTTCCTTTAATTCTTCACTCCTCATGGGTTAGAAAAATGCGGATGTATTACACGCAGGTTCTTGAGACCAAAGTCTCAATACAGCATCATTAGTTATGGCTCTACTATCAAGGTTTAATGTATCATACAGTCAACTGAAAAAGTGTTAATACACCACATGGAAAATTGTTTTTATTTTTTATTCTTTTTTTTTCCTCTTTGTTTTTATTTTTACATATTTGGACAAGCAAACATTTGATCCTTTTCGAAACAGTGCCTATTAATAAAGGTGATACACGCTATCAAATGAAACATAAAACTGATATTTTAAAGTAATTAAGTAAGTACACCCCTACATTTATCACACCTTTTATAAAATCCATCATATCAGAATCAGGTGTTGAAGATTGGTTGCCAGAGGTGGAACCTGTCTACTTTATACCCCTTTCATATCTACTGTCTGGTGTTCCCTTTTTATTGAGGTGTTGAGGTGTCATCATTCTAAGATCTAAAGAGTTCTGGACCTTCAGAAAAAAACGATTATGGATGCCTATGAGTCTGGCAAGGGATTTAAAAAGATCTCTAAACTATTTAAATATATCATTCCACTGCCAATTTTCCCAGAACTTCAAATTCAGCCCAAGAGCAGACCGTCTGATGCAAAAAGAAGTCTCCAAGAACACCAAGACCCAGATTTGAATCCCATTGAAATGTTGTGGGGGATTTGAAACGGGCAGTACATGCAAGAAAACCCTCAAACATCTTGCAACTGGAAGAATATTACATGGAAGAGTGGTCAGAAATTCCTGCAAGCCTGGTGGACAATTATACAAAACACCTACAATAACTTACTTCTGCTAAAGTGGGCAATACTAGCTTCTGAGGCCAACAATAACATAAATACCCAACATAATTAATACTAAACATGGGCACCTGGGGCAAATTAACAACAAACTCAAACATGAAGGAACAAACCAAAACAAACGTCACATGACCTAAAACTAGAAGATACGACCACATCACCCCGATCTTATCCACACTGCATTGGCTCCCTGTAAAATTTCGCATTAAGTTTAAAATACTTTTATTAACCTATAAAGCACTACACGGTCTTGCACCACAATATCTAAGCAACCTTTTGGTTTTATATGATCCGCCACGCCTACTCAGATCAAAAGGTGCAGGCTATTTGACATTACCTAGAATAGTGAAGTCTTCAGCAAGGGGAAGAGCCGTCGCTTATAGAGCCCCACAGTTATGGAACAGTCTTCCTATTAGTGTTCGGGACTCAGACACAGTCTCAGTGTTTAAGTCTAGGCTTAAAACATATTTGTTTACTCAAGCTTACCCTGACTAGATTATATCTCACTACTTCACAGTCCTAATAATAGTTTTTCTCCCTCTCTCTCTCTTTTTGCCGAGCCCCACACGCATTTATGGAGATATTGGAGATCCAGATCCCTTCTGCCTCTGGATGAGCCCAAATCTTCTGCTGGGACTACGGTTGCTCCTAAGGCCATACATACTTCTCATTTTCACATTATCTGTGTTACCGTCACATTCTGTGTTACCCAGATGAGGATGAGTTTCCCTTCTGAGTCGGGTTCCTCTCAAGGTTTCTTCCTCAAAAAAACATCTTAGGGAGTTTTTCCTTGCCACCGTCGCCACTCAGTGGCTTGCTCTGTTGGGATAAATTCCATTTGTTTTCTACCTGTTTGTCTCTGTTTATCTGTTTCCTGTTTGTCTCTGTTTATCTGTTTCTGACTGTTTATACCTGTTTTTTATTTCTGTAAAGCTGCTTTGAGACAATGACTATTGTAAAAAGCGCTATACAAATATAATTGAATTGAATTGAATTGAATTGACCACTTCACGCAGTTCAGTCTCTCAGAAGCAGCACCGCAGTGCCCTCTGCTGGCGGCGGTGTAACACATATGATTTCTAGATTCCACTAGGGAGGACTCTTACCAATCAAGCCCAGGGATAAAAATAAAAATAAAAACGAAAAAGAAAAAAAGTAGCTACTCCCAAAATCACCCAATGGTGTGTATGAGCTGGGTCCAGAAAATGACCAGTCATCTATCAAGGATCCATGATGATGTTCCTGCTGGACAGGAAAGGGACATGAATAAGACTGCTGCTGCTGATGATTATGAATTTCCTCTGATCATTGGTAAGTGTTCCTGCTTTATAATGGTATATGTGTAAACTTGTTTGTCTTAATGGTACAATGACGTTCACAAATCTCTTTTTTATCTGCTAAAAGATGACAAGGAATTCTCTAAAGAATCAGAAATGGAAGCATCTTTCTCCATCTTGGTCTCTCTGAAGCTCTAGAAAATGATGATGGAGGTTAAGATCATGAGGATGACATTGAGCCTTTTGTTGAAAAAGACAAAATTCCAGAAAAGAAGAATAAGATACAACAAAGCTTCAGCCAACCATGAGGGTTTCTAACATATTTCTTATATAATTCATTACTTAGGGAAAGAAGCCATCATCGGACATGGCACCACAAAGTAAATTTAACAAGATACTATACTTTCCATCAAGAACACAGACAAAAAGAGGCCATGATTGTGCGTAGTCGTGAAAGGTGAGTAGTCACAAAGTACACGATATGGCCAATGGTATGTAGTCGACACCTGACCATCTCACCCATATGTGCATTTTCAACATCCCTTTCCAGATTTAGTCCCCATTTGCTCTTATAATAACCGTTCTACTAGATTCTGTATTATGGCTGTGGGGATTTGGTCATTGGGGTTCACTGGGGTGCAGCTGGAGTCACGGTTCATCCCAAAGGTGTTCAGTGTGGTTGAGGTCAGGGCTCTGCGTAGGATACTCGAGTTCTTCCACTCCAACCTTGGCAAATCATGTCTTCTTGGACCTTTGTGTGCCCAACTTTGTGGCAACAGTTCAGGAGTGGCCCACGTATTGGTGTGATGGTCAGGTGTCCACATACTTTTGGCAATACAGTATAGTTTGACCAGGTACTTGAATTGAATGGGTTAAATTATTTATGAGCATTTGTCAAAAACACCTTCAAAATATTCTTACCTCGTGTGATGTTTAAAATATGTAGCTATAATCATTACATTCTCAAATAGAGATCATGGAATGAGACAGACATGAAAGAAAGTCTTACCAAAGCTGTACCAAACTGCCAATGAAAAACATAAAAAGATTCCCCAACAGACCTTTTCTTTTGTTTAAAATAAAGTATTCACATCTCAGAAGGGCAACTTACAGATTTAGAGCTTAATTAACAAATATCCATCCATCCATTTTCTATACCGCTTATCCCACTGGGTTGTGGTGAATCTGGAGCCTATCCCAGGGGGCATTGGGCACAAGGCGGAAGACATCCTGGATGAGGTGCCAATCCATCACAGGGTACAATCACATACACATTCATACACCCATTCATACACTTTGGACATGCCGATCAGCCTACCATGCATGTCTTTGGACTGGGGGAGGAAACCGGAGGGAGCGGTGGGAATCGAACCCTTAACCCTACATGTGTGAGGCGAACGTACTAGCCACTTTAGCACCGTGTGCCGGCTAACAAATATCGCAGATTTTCAACAAAAATACTATATACAGACCTTTTGCACGTTTTTGTGTAAAGCAGCAGCTCATAAACTTTTTAATATATTCTACCGTTTTGGCGACATTATTGTAGTTATAAACAACGCATAGCAATTGAAGGTAAACTGATAATCCTGACCATATGTACAAGACTGTAAACAAATTCACACCATGAACACAAATACAAGTCTCTGATGCACAAACTAAAATGTCACACTCCCTTCAAATGATGATCCTCAGTGTTCACATTAGTGTTTATAGCTTATAGTTATACTGCTGCCGACTCCTGATTCACTAACTAATATGAATCATTTAGTAACTACAGTGTAACTAACTGGACAGGCGAGTAAGGAATGTAATACTGGACTTGAGGACAGACTGTGAGAGTGTAAGGGGTTAATGATTAGTTAGCCGGCTGAAAGGCTTAGTTCAGGAGTGACATATAACTTATTTATCAAATTACATGCTTTGTTTGGGGCTGGCACAAAAGCAGGAAGACCGACACCAAGAATACATGCTTTCCAGGATAATAAAAACACTTTTGCAGACTTATAGCTTCAGCCCACTTGATGGCAATGTCAAATATATTGCAGGGGGCAAGCACTTTTGGCAGAGTGATGAATCCATGAGGGATATGATTATTACCTAGAGAAACTGGATCAGGAACTGGATCCTGTCACAGCTCAGTCCTACCGGGACTCCGGTTCCCAGAATCCAACACGAGCGCGTATGCGCTCAACCCCTTCCGACCTGGACTCCAGTTCCCAGAATCCAACTCAAGTGTGCATGCGTTCAAGATCACTGGAGTTCTGATGATGGAAGCATGATCAATTAACTTTGTCCTTCCAGATTTTTAAAGATTGTTTGTTTAAGTTCCAGAGTGCAGCAAAGGCAGCTAGGTCTAGGTATTTCTCTGACTTAATTGCCACACACTGTCATAGACCAAAGATCTCATTCACCGCAATAAATTCAATTATTAATCCGAGTTGCCAATTCCATGGGGAACCCTCGGTTGAACTTTGTGAGAAGTTTTTTTTATTTTTTGCTGATAAAGTAATTACTATTCATTCTTCCTTCACTTTGCATTTAATAGACTTGTCACCAAATTCATTGGCTTTCATTTGATCACTTTGAACACGTTTCTCTAAAGGAACTGGGTGATCTGGTTAACCAGATGAAAATATCATCCACGCCACTTGATGTTGTTCCCGCTGTGCTCATGAAAACAACCTTTTCTGAAATTGGCCCCAGTATCCAAGTGTTCATAAATTCTTCTTTGGATGTAGGCATGGTCCCAAATTGTTTTAAACATGCTATTGTTCAACCTTTGCTTAAGAAACAGGGTTTGGATGAAGGTTGCCTTAATAATTATTGGCCTGTCTCTAAGCTACCATTTCTGTCAAAGCTGCTAAAGAAAGTAGTACAATCTCAATTGCTCCTGTTTTTAAACTCAGCTATGTTATTTGAACCTTTACAATCTGGTTTCACTGCTTTTCATAGCACAGACTCTGCTTTGTTAAAAGTGTCCAACGAACATTTTATTAACGGTGGATACAGGTAAAAATACTGTGTTGATGCTACTAGATCTTACAGCTGCCTTTGATACTGTAGACCATAACATACTTCTCTGGCACTGTTTGGTATCAAGGGTACTGCCCTACAATGGCTCAGCTCATATCTTAAGGACAGGTCTTTCTCAGTAGGATTGGATAATTTCTGCTCTTCTTCGAGTCCTGTTATTAGTGGTGTTCCTCAAGGCTCCATTCTGGGCCCACTTCTTTTTAATTTATATATGCGGCCATTGGGGAACATTATTAGGGCTCACAATGTCTCTTTTCATTTATATGCTGATGATACCCAGTTGTACATTCCCTTTGAAAGCTGGTGACTCCATTCAGCCATTGTTGGACTGTCTGGGTGACATTAAAAAAAGGTTGGCAAATAATTTCCTCTGACTTAATGAAGACAAAACTGAAATAATTGTTTTTGGCCCCCAGAGATTGAGAGATGGTCTCATTAACAAGCTCAATAAACACTTTCCTTCAATTTCTTCCCATGTTCGGAATCATGGCTTAGTCCTGGACTCAGAATTATGCTTAACCAAGCAGATAAATTCGGTGGTTAAGACTAGTTTTTATCAACTTCAGATTATTTCAAAACTCAAAACATTTTTGTCTTTCCAGGATTTGGAGAAGGTTATTCATGCTTTTATCACTTCTCGCTTAGATTACTGTAATTCATTATACTTGGGTCTTCCTCAGTCATCTTTGGCTCATCTTCAGATGGTTCAGAATGCAGCTGCAAGGCTGTTGACCAGGGCAAAGAAGTTTGATCGTGTCACCCTAATTTTAGCATCACTTCACTGGCTCCCAGTCCGTGTTAGGATTCAGTTTAAGGTTCTGATGTTTGTTTTTAAAACTCTTAATAATCAAGCTCCTTCATATCTTGTGGATCTTCTTAATCCACATTCATCAAACAGATGTCTAAGATCTTCAGATAGGTTTATTTTGCATGTCCCTCGTTCTCGGTTAAAAACAAAGGGGGATAGAGCTTTTGCTGTTGCTGCCCCGTCTATGGAATCAACTGCCACTGGACATCCGCCTTGCACCTTCCATTGCTATCTTTAAAAATAAGCTTAAAACATATCTTTCTACCAGGCTTTTTGATATAATTTTAATTGTTTAAAATAATTTTTTGTTATTTTTTCTATTGTCTTTTGTCTGTTTTAATGTGGTCTAATTCAGTTTCTATTTTATTTTCTGCACTCTGTTCAGCACTTTGGTCAGCTTGTCTGTGTGAAATGTGCTATATAAATAAATTTTACTTACTTACTTACTATTTCAGGTTGCGAAGTATACGCTCCATAACGTATGTTAGCTGCGATACCAAGCTTTCCATATTCTGTGAATTCACTTGGTTGGTTTTGACTTCCCGCTTTGTTTAAGACTACGCTTCTGGATTATCTTCACGATTCTGTATTGCCTGGTATATCTCGACAATCTGCCTGCCTGCCGACAATCTGAAAGTATTCGGCCCCCTTGAACTTTTCAACCTTTTGCTTTCTTCTTGCCACTCTTCCATATAGGCCAGATTTGTGCAGAGTACGACTGATTGTTGTCCTATGGACAGACTCTCCCACCTCAGCTGTAGTTCTCTGCAGTTCATCCAGAGTGATCATGGGCCTCTTGGCTGCATCTCTGATCAGTCTTCTCCTTGTCTGAGCTGAAAGTTTAGAGGGACAGCCAGGTCTTGGTAGATTTGCAGTGGTCTGATACTCCTTCCATTTCAAAATGATCGCTTGCACAGTGCTCCTTGGGATGTTTAAAGCTTGGGAAATCTTTTTGTATCCAAATCCGGCTTTAAACTTCTCCACAACAGTATTACGGACTTGCCTGGTGTGTTCCTTGGTCTTCATGATGCTCTCTGCGTTTTCAACAGAACCCTGAGACTATCACAGAGCAGGTGCATTTATACAGAGACTTGATTACACACAGGTGGATTCTATTTATCACCATCAGTCATTTAGGACAACATTGGATCATTCAGAGATCCGCGACTTCGATCTGGAGTGAGTTTGCTGCACTGAAAGTAAAGGAGCCGAATAATTTTGCACGCACCACTTTTCAGTTTTTTATTTGCTAAAAAAGTTTAAAATATCCAATAGATTTCGTTCCACTTCACAATTGTGTCCCATTTGTTGGTGATTCTTCACAAAAAAATTTAATTTTATATCTTTATGTTTGAAGCCTGAAATGTGGCAAAAGGTTGAAAAGTTCAAGGGGGCCGAATACTTTCGCAAGGCACTGTAGCCCTGCACAACCCACACATCACATGGAGGGAAAAGGAAATCACTCGGTGGTCCCCTCATTGTTTCTAGCACTGCCTTCCCTGCCCCACGATTAGACTCTCCTCCACCTCCATTGAAAGTCCAGACATTCCGGTTCATCTCTCGATGAGAGAGGTGTTCAGTAAGAAGAAGACAAGTGGGTTACCCCCACATCGGAGTTACGACTGCGCAATTGATTTACTGCCCGGAGCCGTCCCACCTAAAGGGCGAGTATATCCTCTTTCTCTCCCTGAACAACAACCAATGAAGGAATATATTCAAGAAGCCCTTCGTCAGGGGTATATCCGACCCTCCACCTCACCTGTGTCAGCGGGGTTCTTCGTGGAAAAGAAGGGAGGCGGTTTACGCCCCTGCATCGATTATCGGGCCTTGAACCGTTGTTGCGTGCGCTATCGATACCCCTTGCCAATTGTACCGTCCGCCCTGGAGCAGCTACGACGGCCAAGATATTTACCAAGTTGGATTTATGCAGTGCTTAAAATTTAATTCGGATCCGGGAGGGGGATGAATGGAAATCTGCATTCAGTACACTCACTGGACACTATGAATATTTGGTTATGCCGTATGGGCTTTCCAACACGCCATTGGTGTTTCAGTGCCTCATTAATGATGTGCTTCACGGCATGTTGGGGAAATATGTTATTGCATATATTGACGATATTCTTATCTACTCAAACTCAGTGGAGAAACACATTTCTCATGTTCGTCAAGTGTTGAGAAGACTGCTGCAGAATCAGCTTTATGTTAAGGCAGAGAAGTGTGAGTTTCATAAGACCGCCATAGCATTTCTGGGATATATCATACACTCTGATGGTGTGTCCAAGGAGAAGGGAAAGGTGACAGCTGTGGTGGAATGGCCTGTACTGACGAGCATCAAGGAATTACAGCGATTTCTGGGATTTGCGAATTGCTACCGGAGATTCATCCAAGATTTTGGCTCCATTGCTGGCCCGCTCACGACATTATTAAGGAAAAAACCTAAGCGGCTAACCTGGTTTCCAGAGGCACAGGCTGCTTTCGAACATCTCAAGACAGCCTTTACCACGGCTCCCATCCTCAAACACCCAGATCCTAAGCGTCCCTTCATGGTGGAAGTGGACACCTCGAGCACCGGAGCAGGGGCTGTTTTCTCACAGAGGTTCAGAGACAAGCCGAAACTGCATCCCATAGCCTTCTTTTCATGGAAATTTACCCCCTCTGAACGGAATTATGATGTGGAGGACAGAGAACTTTTGGCCATGAAGATGGCGTTCGAAGAGTGGAGACACTGGCTGGAGGGGTCAACTCATCCGTTCATGGTGTTTACGGATCACAAGAATCTAGAATATCTCAGAACTGCGAAGAGGATGAATGCACGCCAAGCTAGATGGAGCCTGTTCTTTACCCGGTTCAATTTTATGGTTTCCTACTGTCCCGGATCCAAGAATACCAAGGCTGATGCCCTCTCTTGTCGTGAGCCCACAGATAATGTCCCAAATCAGGAGGACCATGTGATCAACCTGACCTGCATTCTCAACGCTGTAGAATGGAATTTTAACCAGGAGTTAGAGAAGATGCCCAGAGCCAGCATTCCGGCTAACTGCCCGCCAGGAAAATTATTTGTACCAGAAAGACACCAAACTAATCTGATCACATGGGCCCATTCGGTCCAATGGACTGGGCACCCCGGGGCACAACGAACTTATCAGATCCTACTAGCAAGATACTGGTGGCCGAAGATGGGGCGAGACATCCGAACTACAGTGGCCTCATATTCAATGTGTGCCCAGGCCAACGTTCCCAGGACACTGCCAGTAGGAATGCTGAAGCCCTTACCTACACCTGAAAGACCATGGTCGCATCTCACTATTGATTTTGTCACGGACCTGCCCGTTTCCCAGGGGAACACAGCAATCCTAGTAGTAGTAGTAGACAGGTTCTCGAAGTCCGTCCGTTTCATTCCTGTACCCACGATACCCACCGCCTTTGCTACTGCCAACCTGATCTTTCAACATGTGTTCCGTTACTTTGACATCCCTGAAGATATTGTCTGCAACCGCAGCCCCCAGTTCACCTCTCGGGTATGGACGTGTTTCATGGAGCAATTAAAGTTTGAATCTCGCGTCCGGCTATCACCCCCAAGCCAACGGCCAGGCCGAGAGGGTTAATCAGGAACTGGGGCGTTTCCTGCGGACCTTCTGCGCTCATAATCCAGAGGATTGGAGCTCCTTTATACCTTATACCTAAGTATGCGCAGAATTCCCTCCAACACTCAGCCACCAAACTCACACCGTTCCAGTGCGTGCTCGGGTACCAGCCCCCACTGTTCCCATGGAACGCTACTCCTTCAGCAGCCCCAGCCGTCGACCGGTGGTTAGAATGTAGTGAGCAGGTCTGGGCAGCCACCCATTGATGCCTTGAAGCTATCTCAGAGAGGTATAAACGCCAGGCAGATTGCCGACGTAGAGACCACCCTAACTACAAACCTGGCGATAGAGTGTGGCTCTCTACTAAAGATATGAAACAACCTCACAGCTGCAGGAAACTAACCCTTTGATATGCCGGCCCTTTCCAGATCCTTGAAGTCACCTACCGCTTGAAGATGCCTCCGCTTAGTCGTATATCCCCGTCATGGTTTACAACCATGTCTCTGGATAATCTGCATTGCTGAGTATTACCTGGTTCATAACGACACCCTGCTTGTTTACAACCAAGTCTCTGAAAAAGCTGCATATCTGAACATGACCTGTTTCCACCCGACTATCTGCGTGATTACCTCTACGTCTCTGGAACACCGTTAAGATTCAGTATCTGTTCACGCCTGCGTCTCTGGATACCCCTCACATCGTGCATTACTGTCCAACTCGGACTGTTCCTGCCCTCATGTCTCGGCTCCTGCGCTTGCGTCCTCCTCCACCCCTGTGACAGATCCAACCAGCTAATTTTTTCCCTCATTTTTATTGATTTATTTTTAATCTAACCGCACCATTTGTGTTTCTCTAATCTACTGTGAATCTTTTTACACTCCATTTACATTGTCTTTTTGGACCTTCCTGTATGTTTAGCAGTGTCTCAGCTGAGTCTTGCATCATCTATACATACTAACAAAGGGATTTATTTACATTGTATTACCATGTGTGGTACATTTCATATAAGAATGAATCAAATTAGTGAAATTAGAGAAATTAATTCTTGAAATGTCCATACTGTACAAATGAACGTGTGTACTTTAGGGTAGTTTATTACTGTTTATTACATGTACTCTTGGAAACTCTTGGTTATATGAATCATAAAACAATAAAACAAATGACTGTATACTCTGGAAATTTACTAACACAAAGACATTAAAATGGTATTTTCATCATTCAGGAAAAAAAACAAACAATTAAAACTTTTTAAAATGTTTAAAAAAATACTTCTAAGATTTACTGATTAAACAACAACACCAACAGCAATGATAAAAACAATTAAAACAAATGCTGATACCATAACTGCATGCAAGTGTATCGGTCTATGTTTGTAAAAAAAAAAATCTATTCAGCGCTCAGTGGTAACGATGAAGAGGCTCGTCCTTCTGGAAGCCCTCTGAGGAACAGAGACGCATAAAGGACTGTGGAAATATGGGTTTTATTCCCTCCAACCTTCAACATGACCAAAATATTATGTCCATCCTTCCATCCATTTTCTATACCGCTTACTCCTGTTCAGTGTCACGGGGGAACCTGGAGCCTATCCCAGGGAGCATGTGGCACAAGGCGGGGTACAACCTGGACAGGGTGCCAATCCATCGCAGGGCACAATCACACACACGCACACACATGCAAATTCTGCAGACACAGGGCCACGGTGGGACTCGAACGCCGGACCATGGAGGTGTGAAGCGAACGTGCTAACCACTAATTTTAAAATATATCATTCCATGACATACTACGCAGGAAGCAATACGTAGCCAATATCTATTCAAGGTTTTAACATTAAGTCAGACGAGTGTGCAATACATTGTCCTGAGCACAAAATGTTAAAACAGACATTATGGACTGCTGACAGCAGGGACATAAAACTGACACCAGAACTAGTAAAACACAGAGACGTTGAATCAAAAAAAATAATAATAGCCGCTATCACTGTTAATTGCAAACACGCCCCTTAGTTTCACAAATTTTTTTTTATCAAAAAAGCATTACTGACTGATGTTTTTTTTCCAAATACGTAGCCCTGTTACTCATGTTTCAGTAAGTACAGATTTGTACAGACGAAAAACACACAACAGAAGCCTGTTTTATTGCCGTGACAGTCATAGTGTTGAAGTTCAGGCTGTGTCTGAATGAATCCCAGGAACACACCTTGTCCACTCGTGCTGTCCTTCTTCAGGCTGGCCAGTCAGTTCTGCAGCGCTGCCTTGCTGCTCGCCACCTTCTGCTTGTTGGCCTTCTGCTGGCTCAGAAGACTGTATCATGACAACAGAAAGAAATATTGTCCGGCCTAAAACTCTTTCAAAAAAACAGATCATACTTATACGTAGGCATGGAGGGGAAATAAAATGGCGATTTTAACTCATGAAGCGTTGAACTGGCTCGTTAGAAGTTATGCGCACGATATTAAAACGTTTCATGATTAAATCTGTAATTATGGATTCTCCCTGATGTTCGTTATCCAGCCATCCGTTTTCCCTAGCACGGGTTCGTTCGTACATTCTCCTTGTAGCTCCAGCGCAAAAATAATGCAAACATTGTTTACATTTCAATTTTGGATTAAAATTCAAGCCCTTTAGGACGTGAGACATATTACAGCTGTCTGTCCACAAGCTACGCAGGAAGAGGAATACTCACTTATCAGCGATGGCGACAGAGTCTGGGTCAGTTGGTGGAATGATGAAACACACGCCAGGGGCTGCCAGGGTGCGGCCGGCCGAGTCTTTCACGTCCCATTTGGCGCCGTTGTTCCTGAGCAGCGTGTAGCGTTCTCCTCGCTGAATCTGACCCTGTGCGTTCCATAAATAAACAAACAATCAGACGAAGAGAAATAGGAATCCGGATATGTTTCGCTAAAACTCGCTGCTAAATTCGTAGCAGAATCTGAGATTTGTACGAGTCTCGCTGCTTAACCAGACAGGGTTTAAATTAATTTAAATAATTAAATTATACATAGAGGGAAAAGTGTTTGTGTCACTTGTTTTACATTAATATTGTCCAATAATTGTTGATAAGAGGCATTACTAGAGACGGCTCGAGGAGGACTAGCGTTTAATACCTCGTCTGTGTCATAGTCGCACAACGCCTCGATGGGAAGAAGCTTTTGTACTGGACTCCTGCGGTACTTCAAGGGCAGGACCTGAAGGCTGCGGTCCTGGAGAGCTTTCACGCGCTCATCAAAGTGATCCATGGCCTTCGCTTGGTCCTGAACAAATAAACACAGCTGTTTTGAAACTCTCCACCTGTTTGCTCGGAAAACGTCCGTACGCTCACACACGTGCTCACACACTTATTCACACGTTCTCTAAAAAAACAAAAAAAAAACACAAATATGATTAATAAATGCCGAAATGACTATATTTACATTCAGGTCTGTGAGCAAGCCATCCAACTGGTACTGGTCTTTAAAGTCAGGGTTGTACTTCTGGTTGATTTTGGTATCCAGGCGCTTCAGCAAGTCCTGAGTGTCTCTGGCTTCCTTCTGAAACTGCGCACGGCAGAAAACGATCTGTTAAAACTCTGACACGTGGCGTCATCGGATCATCCTTACCGCCATGACATGCCGACGTGTTATAAGCAAGCGCGCTATTAATGAGCCTTGTCCTCACCTTGTGGTAGTCATCCATGTGCTTGAGGTGATTCTCTTCACAGATGAGCAGGTTGAGATATTTCTTCCAGTCTGCGTGGACGGCATCCATGTGCGCCTGGAGACGAAACACACGACAAAACAGTAAATAAGTGGATTTCTAAATATGTCTGCTTTACATTAGAGGCGTGGACGATATTACTGACATTTCAATAATAGAGAAAATTGCTATATAATTTATTTTTAAAAAAGTACTTTAAAGATGCGGTAAAAAATTTAAACCCCATCTGCTGATTAAAAAACAGAAAAATATTATAAAGATATTATATATTATAGACAATATTCACAATATCTCAGAATGCAGATGGTACATTTTGGCAAAAATGATCCAAGTTATTGATATTATATCATCATATTGCCTAGCCCTGCGTCACATCGTGTTAAATTTCAACTTACATAGAAAATTTGGTAAACATAAATAAATACAATAATAATAATAATAATAATAATAATAATAATAATAATAGTAATAATAATCCGACTGTACCTCGATGACGTTCTTTCCTGGGTGTCCCTGGGCGATGAGTTTCTCCCCATCGTCACTCAGTTTAGTGACTGTCCCTTCCTTGGATTCCAGACACTTACTGATGAAGTTCTACAAACGTGGAATAAGGTGGAAAAAACAAAAGGGACTGTTAGTAACGAGTTAAGTTTGATTGTAGCGGATTTACATAATGGAAGAGGGACTTTTACCATAGATACATTTCAGGGAAAAAAGGGAGTAAAGAATGAAAATATGCAAATACATGATGGTTTCAGGGAAATTAACTCATTAGGTTTGTTTTCATTTTTATTAAAATTGCTCAGATGCTCAGATCTGCGGAGCCCTGCACATGACATGTGGGTTATAAATCAATCAATCGATCAATACATATATACAGTATCTCACAAAAGTAAGTACACCCCTCACATTTTTGTTAATATCTTTTCATGTGACAACACTGAAGAAATGACACCTTACATTGTAGCAAAGTAGTGATGTACAGCTTGTCTAACAGTGTAAATTTGCTGTCCCCTCAAAATAACTCACACAGCCATTAATGTCTAAACCGCTGACAACAAAAGTGAGTACACCCCTAAGTGAAAATGTCCAAATTGGGGCCCAAAGTGTCAATATTCCGTGTGGCCACCATTATTCTCCAGCACTGCCCTAACCCTTTTGGGCATGGAGTTCACCAGAGCTTCACAGGTTGCCTCTTCCACTCTTCCATGATGACATCATGGAGCTGATGGATGTTAGAGACCTTGTGCTCCTCCTCCTTCCATTTGAGGATGCCCCGCAGATGCTCAATAGGGTTTAGTCCATCAACTGCACCCTCAGCTTGTTTAGCAAGGCAGTGGTCGTCTTGGAGGTGTGTTTGGGGTCGTTATCATGCTGGAATACTGCATACTGATCATGCTCTGCTTCAGTATGTCACAGTACATGTTGGCATTCATGGTTCCCTCAATGAACTGTAGCTCCCCAGTGCAGCACTCATGCAGCCCCAGACCATGACCCTCCCACCACCATGCTTGACTGTAGGCAAAAGACACTTGTCTTTGTACTCCTCACCTGGTTGCTACCACACACGCTTGACACCATCTGAACCAAATAAGTTTATCTTGGTTAAAGTAATCCATGTCCTTAGTTTACTTGTCTTCAGCAAACTTTTTGCAGGCTTTCTTGTGCATCATCTTTAGAAGAGGCTTCCATCTGGGACTACAGCCATGCAGACCAATTTGATGCAGTGTGTGGCATATGGTCTGAGCACTGACAGGCTGACCCCCCACCCCTTCAACCTCTGCAGCAATGCTGGCAGCACTCATACGTCTATTCATTGAGGGAACCATGGATGCCAATATGTACTGGGATACATACTGAAGCAGAGCATGATCAGTATGCAGTATAACAGCATGATAATGCTGTTATACTGCATACTGATCACCTCCAAGACCTCCAAGACTGATCACCTCCAAACACACCTCCAAGACGACCACTGCCTTGCTAAAGAAGCTGAGGGTGAAGGTGATGGTGATGGAGCATCCTCAAATGGAAGGATGAGGAGCACAAGGACTCTAACATCCATCAGCTTCGTCATGTTGTCATGGAGGAGTGGAAGAGGCAACCTGTGAAGCTCTGGTGAACTCCATGCCCAAGAGGGTTAATGCAGCGCTGGAAAATAATGGTGGCCACACAAAATATTGATACTTTGGGCCCAATTTGGACATTTTCACTTAGGGGTGTACTCACTTTTGTTGCCAGCGGTTTAGACATTAATGTCTGTGTGTTGAGTTATTTTGGGGCGACAGCAAATTTACACTGTTACACAAGCTGTACACTCACTACTTTACATTGTAGCAAAGTGTCATTTCTTCAGTGTTGTCACATGAAAAGGTACAATCAAATATTTACAAAAATGTGAAATGTTTACAAACTTTTGTGAGATACTGTACATCTCGTTGTCACCACATTTTATTCATTCATTAGGTAAATATTGTCACAGCTCCGTCAGATCAGAACTCCAGATCCCAGAATGCAACACGCACCACGCCCGCATGTGCTCAATGTCCCCAGAGTTCTGATCTGAGACACCTGCTGCCAATCACACACGCTCACACACACACCTCCTCCAGTAGTATTTAGAGAATCACTTGCCTCGGAGTCACTGCGAAGTATACGCTTAGCGACCTTGTTTCTCTGCGATACCAAGCCATTCTACTTGTATTTACGTCCTAGTTTATCTCGACCCTTGCTTACGGTTTTTCGACTACGTCTCTGTCTCGCCCAGTTTATCCTGTTCGTTCAATCGCCTGACCCTTGCATGTCTTACGTTTCACGGTGCCTATACATTCACAGACCCGCGTTACTTTAGTCATCCGCTCCCGCGATTGTGTCATTTCTAAACCTGGTGACAAATATGTTCTTTCATTCATTTATACTCTAGCCCTCTCCTCGTGAAACAGGCTACTTCCCCCTTACAGTCCACTCCCCCTTGAAGCCTTGATTTATGCGTGTTGATAAACCTCATTAGCAGTTTGCTAAACAGAATTGTGAGAATATGTTTAACATGACATAAGTTAAAACACCTTTGTATAGTACACTGTCCATAATAGCAGCTATAGATTTCCTTCATCACTACACAGTAAAAGGATGATGGATTTATGACATTGCGGGCACGAATTTGGTAAATTAGGCCATGATTTACCTAAACCAAGGGAACAAATGAATACAGTGTGCTCATGTATTAATAAGACGTGGGAACAAATTCTTAATTTGAGGCCACTCTAGAGAATATTGTTTTTTTATGACCAGCATGTCATGTGCAGGATAATGTATGATTCTGAGACGTGTCATTTAGTTACAGTACTCTGAGACGCGTTTGGCGAGCGCGGTTACCTCGTACTGCCTCTTGCAAGCCAGGTAGTCAAGGTTGGCATCGCTCCAGTCGTACATGATGCGTTTATCAGCCTGCTGGTCCAGCCAGTAGAGCTCGTTGGTGCAGCGCTGCATGTAGTCTCTCAGAATGATCAGGTTCTTCTGATGAGCCGTGGAACTTGCCTGGGTGTGAATTACAACAACAAAAAAAATTTAATAAATACACAAAACGTACAATGGAGCTTTGAATGAAAGGGAAATTTGTAACACATCCTCAAACACAGATTAACTTCCTATTCAGATCCACAGAGCTTTTCATTTCGTTATAGCTAAAAAGAGGGGCGCTTGCTTAAATCCAACATTACATCCAACAGCAGAAAGGTAATGAAAGGGAACAGCAGAGTTTTACCAGGAGCTTGTTGTATTTTAGCTGCAGCCCACCAACGTAGTCCTGCAACACAAACGGGACAGTCAGATGAGTCATACACCGTCCTCTATTGTTTCTAACCTGCATTCGAGGTATCTTGTTAAATATTAACAATCAGACATGTTTATGGTTGTGTAATAAAGAAGAAACAGCAGCTTTGGAACACATTAGCGATGCAGCTAAATCACCTTGTCTCCCTGACCGATGTAAGGAGCCAGGGCCTCCACTTCGCAGTGAAAGATATTGTGCTCTTCCACTTCATTCTCAACAGTGGGCAGGTCTTTTCCAAATCCTTTGTTGTTGAGGTTTGCCTGTATAAACACAACACACCCTTCCAGATTAATAGCTGGCTTTCATTGGTAAATGACTTGATTTCCAAAACAAGAGGTGTAAACAGAGAGAGAGAGAGAGAGAGAGAGAGAC
>CM022753.1:38073195-38133195 GCA_012411365.1 Ameiurus melas | reverse complement strand
CTTTCATTCATTTATACTCTCCTTGTGAAACAGGCTACTTCCCCCTTACAGTCCACTCCCCCTTGAAGCCTTGATTTATGCGTGTTGATAAACCTCATTAGCAGTTTGCTAAACAGAATTGTGAGAATATGTTTAACATGACATAAATTAAAACACCTTTCACTGTCCATAACAGCAGCTATAGATTTCCTTCATCACTACACAGTAAAAGGACGATGGATTTCTGAAATTGTGGGCACGAATTGGTAAATCGTGGCCATGCTTTACCTAAACCAATGTGCTCACGTATTAATAAACCGTGGGAACAAATTCTTAATTCATGGCCACTGTAGAGTATATTGTTTTTTTTTTTTGTTTGTTTTTTTTTTTTTGGGGGGGGTCAGATTAATAGCAGGGGTAATGTATGATTCTGAGACGTGTTCATTTAGTTACAGCACTCTGAGACGCGTTTGGCGAGTGCGGTTACCTCGTACTGCCTCTTGCGAGCCGGGTAGTCAAGGTTGGCATCGCTCCAGTCGTACATGATGCGTTCATCAGCCTGCTGGTCCAGCCAGTAGAGCTCGTTGGTGCAGCGCTGCATGTAGTCTCTCAGAATGATCAGGTTCTTCTGATGAGCCGTGGAGCTTGCCTGGGTGTGAATTACAACAAAAAATAAAAATAAAATAAATACACAAAATGTACAATGGAGCTTTGAATGGGTAAAGATGAAAGGCAAATTTGCAACACATCCTCAAACACAGATTAACTTCCTATTCAGATCCACAGAGCTTTTCATTTCATAACAGCTAAAAAGAGGGGCGCTTGCTTAAATCCAACATTAAATCCAACAGCAGAAAGGTAATGAAAGGGAACAGCAGAGTTTTACCAGGAGCTTGTTGTATTTTAGCTGCAGCCCACCAACGTAGTCCTGCAACACAAACGGGACAGTCAGATGAGTCATACACCGTCCTCTATTGTTTCTAACCTGCATTCGAGGTATCTTGTTAAATATTAACAATCAGACATGTTTATGGTTGTGTAATAAAGAAGAAACAGCAGCTTTGGAACACATTAGCGATGCAGCTAAATCACCTTGTCTCCCTGACCGATGTAAGGAGCCAAGGCCTCCAGTTCGCTGTGAAAGATATTGTGCTCTTCCACTTCATTCTCAACAGTGGGCAGGTCTTGTCCAAATCCTTTGTTGTTGAGGTTTGCCTGTATAAACACAACACACCCTTCCAGATTAATAGCTGGCTTTCATTGGTAAATGACTTGATTTCCAAAACAAGAGGTGTAAACAGAGAGAGAGAGAGAGAGACTGAAGGAGATAGTCTTGGTTACTCACCGTTTTTTCATCGATGATCTTGCTCCAGTTGACGCTGGGAACCCCTTTGGATCGTGTCAGGTGGTAAATGTGGTTGTGATCATTCCGCAGCTTCTTTGCACGCTCACGCAGCTGCATCATACTTAACAAAAATATCAATAAAAACGTCATTAGTCTACATTGCGTATCGGTCCATATCCTAGTCTTAATGCCAAGATGGTGATGGTGGAAATGTGAAACTTTAAGAGTGTCAGCAAGTGTCAGCAGGGGGAGCCCATCATCCTCTGACCACTACTGGAATTACTGTTCTATCAGAAAGGCTCCACAATCCCAGTTTCAGTTTCTAATAAGGATACAGATGTTCAAGATCATTATAAATGTTAAAAAAGAAAAAGTGAGATGGACTGGCCCTAGGTTAACTATCAGAGGTTAATAATGAATAGGAATGGGCTCAAGTTCTCAAATTATTGCAATCGTTTCTTCATTATTTTATTTTTTCCTTTTACGTAGGATCTTGAATTGGGTTACGCTGAAATCCTAACCTACGTAAATCCTTTCCGAAACGGAGCCATGGTTGTTCACAGCGGCACTGGGTGTTGTAAAACATGGTCTGATCGGTTACACTGGTTTTGGGGGGCGGGAACTTATGATCATCACCCTGCATTTGAACACAGCGTGTAGGGCGAAAACAAATTTGCTAGTCAATTACACTTATATATAGCAGTTACGACAGAAAATAAACCACTTTCTCTTTGTACTTGAGTGCTTGCTCATTTAAGATGCCGTCATGTTTAAGAACTTATAATATAGGTGGTGCTAGATTGACGTGGATGTTAGATTGCCGTTCTACCGGCCTAACGACTTTACAGTAACATTAAGCACACGCAGCTCTCTGTGATCGGCGCGTTTCTGTCGCATCTACTCACTCGTGCTCGATCATCTCGGCCTGCGGGTGCTGCAGGCGCTTGGCTTCGGCCGCGTCAACATCCAGATCATTGAGCAAGTACAGCGAGTTCTCGATTGCCTTGTTGGTGGAGTCCTGATATAGCGGTGGCTTGCCCTCGTTGATCTTGAGCACGTCCTGGTGATAAAAAAGTCGTCGAGAAAGTCATACGGTTAGATGGAACGTTCACTTTGGATTGATGCTAACGCTGCTGACAGTGAATCAAACCCAGAGGAAAATATCAGCACAACGTTCTAATTCCTGTCGTCAGCTGGTACGATCTCAGACAAATATCATGTGTCGTTCTGTACATTTAGTTAAAGGACCTAGAAAATGTAGTATAACTTTAGATTTTATTTATTTATTTATTTTTAAAGTACATGACTGGACTTTGAAGACCATTTTGAGGGTATGATTACATTACCGTTTATGTGTGCACTTATATAGCGCTTTTATCCAAAGCGCTTTACACTGTGTCTCATTCACCCATTCACGCACACACCAGTGGTAGCAGAGCTGCCATGCAAGGCGCTAGCTTGCCATCAGGAGCAACTTGGGGTTCAGTGTCTTGCCCAAGGACACTTCGGCATGTGGAGTCACCCAGGCCGGGAATCGAACCGCCAACCCTACGATTAGTGGACAACCTGCTCTACCAGCTGCGCCACAACCGCCCCAGTTTAGATCTCTGGCACCAAATATGCGCAGTACTTTTCTAAATCACAGTGTATCTGCAGGGTGACTTTTGGGAATATTTATTATTAATATATTAAGGCTGTGTTGTCACTCAAGCATCACCTTGTTGAGATTCTGCTCCGTCTCCAAGATGTTCTCCTCCACCTTGTCAGCATTCTTCTGCAGCTTCGCGATCAGAGTGGTCAGATCGCCCCTGAGGTAATCAGAAAAGTTTTAGTCTACAAACAGAATAAATAAATAAATAAATAAATATATATATATATATATATATATATATATATATATATATATATATATATATATATATATATATAGTATGTATGTATGTATATATATATATATATATATATATATATATATATATATATAACCCTCTTCGTCGGTGTGCTCCTCCCGAAATATCTCTGCGTTGTGTTTGTTTGGTGATGAATGAGGAGGACACCGAGATCGTGGCTGTCACAGTAGTGAAGCTCTCCTTTATTCAGGCTCATACACATAAAAGAACTTTCCACAAGGAAAACAGAACTGACTCAACAACAGCTCCACCCTAAAGAAGGGCTCACCCACACAACAAATCCCACAGAACACAGCCCCCTCCAGCTGGGAGAAACATTTCACATCTTCCCTACATCCACCCTCTCTTTAAATGATGCGCCCCGCCCCAGTCATCACTTAAAAAACAAAATTATGTAATTTTAACTCCCAAGATTATCTTTTAAGTGTCTGTGTGTGGTGTGTGTGTGTTTATATGTATTGCTCAGGTAGAGCTTCTTCTTTGCTTTAGCCTTTTCCCTCACTTTCCTTCCTCTCTCTACCTTCTCCTTATCACTTTCACTCTGGAGAACATGTATCTCCAAGGAGAGTCTATTTGGTGGGCGCCTTTTTCGCTCAGGATATCTCCTCCCTGGCTGCTCAGGATTTGAGACTTCCAGCAGCGCCTGCTCTCCATGCTTCTCCTTTTCACTCACAGTCTCCCTCAACTGACTTCCATCCTCTCCATGCTCTTCGTCCACAACATCTAGCCCTTCCACACTTGTACACTGTGTACTAGTACCATTGTTTGCACTGTTAATCTTTTCCACTACTTCCTCTTCTTCCTCTGAAACACTTGAATCCATTCTAGACCTTTCCTCCATGTCAGGATCTGCTCGAGCAAGGCACTTGTGACTCACCGGGAAAAACATACACTGGGACAGAAGATTACGGTGGATGACTCTTTCCCGGTCACCATCTTCTGGACGAACCACATAAACTGGAATTCCTGGCTGTTTCTTCACCACAATATATGGATGTGGTTCCCACTTATCAGCCAACTTCTGTTTCCCCTCGACATAACACAGATTCACCATCACTCTGTCACCAGGTTGGAACATGTGGCTTTTGGTTATCTTATCATAGTGCTTTTTCTGAAGATCCTTAGCATGCCTCGACCTTTGGTCTGCCTCATCATAAGCATAGGTCAAGCACTCATGCAGAGTCTGGACATATTCACCGTACTCACATGGCTCTTTTGCTGTTGACAGGCCAAAAAGAAGATCAACCGGCAGTCGTGGATGTCTACCATACATCAAGAAGTATGGGGAGAAACCAGTGGAATCGTGTTGAGTGCAGTTGTAAGCATGTGTCAGTGCGTCAATATATTCATGCCACCTGGGTTTTTTTATCAGGATCAAGAGTGACCAACATATTCATTAGAGTTCTGTTAAATCTCTCTGTGGTCCCATTGCCCTGCGGATGGTAGGGGCTAGTATGTGTCCTTGTAATTCCCGTCAGCTTACACAACTCCTTTACCACTGTACTCTCAAAAGTACTGCTTTGATCTGCATGGAGTCTTGCTGGGAAACCAAATCGACAGAAGAAATTTTTCCACAGCACCCTTGCCACGGTAACAGCCTTCTGGTCTTTTGTGGGGTAAGCTTGGGCGAATCTTGAGAAATGATCGGTGACAACCAGGACATTCTCTATTCCTCCCTTAGACTTCTCCAGGACAAGGAAATCCATGCAGATGAGTTCCATCGGGGCATTAGTGTGAATGCTCACCAGCGGAGCCCTATGTACAGTGGGAGTTTTCCTCAGACAATATCTTTCACACTGCTCACACCAGGACTTTATTTCACACTGCATTCTCGGCCAAAAGAATCGTTCCTGATACAGATTTAAGGTACGTTCAAATCCGAAATGACCGGAGTCGTCATGAAGACTTGTTTTAGCCAAAAGTCGCATTTTTTCTGGCAAGACCAGCTGAGCAATGGACCGTTACTGAACATACTTAACTTGCCTATAAAGAATTCCATCTATTACCACCAGCCTCCTCCACTCTTTTAAGAGAAGCCGTGCATCTTTGCCGTTTTCCAATCTCTCTCCACGTCATGGCTTTCTGTTTAGTTTCTTGTAATGTAGGACTGGCCCAATGACAGGGTCCTCCTTTTGACATCCTCTGATCTCCAACTTTGTCACTGCAGGCAGCGCATCAGTACCCGCTCCATCAAACGGATTGGCTAGCTCGTCAACCCTGTCTAGAAACCGTTTCCCCTTGGACACAGTTCCCTCTGATTGCTCACTAACGTCTTCCTTCTTCCCTGACTCATCTCTGCAGGACTGGTCTTGCTGTGTGGAGGAAATGTACTGTGGGCAGGACCAAAGAGTTTTTGTGACCTTCTGACCAGACATCTTTGAGAGTGTGTCGGCATTAGAATGGGACTTCCCTTGCCTGTACACAATGTCAAAGTCAAACATGGCAAGCTGCGACACCCAACGCTGACCTGTGGCGTCCAACTTCGCTGTACTCATCACATATTTAAGTGGGTCGTTGTCAGTCAGCACAGAAAACTTATGTCCATAAAGGTGATCATAAAACTTATCTGTTACAGCCCACTTTAGAGCCAAAAACTCTAGTGGGTTTCAGGTGGTCTCAAACCTCGGCTTGCATAAGCAATTACTTTTTCCACACCATCTTGAACTTGTGCAAGGACCGCCCCAAGACCCTCACCAGAAGCATCCGTTTGCAGTACAAATGGTAAGCTGAAGTTGGGGTAGCCCAGAACTGGTGCTGTAGTCAGCCTCTCCTTCAGAGCTTCAAATGTTCACTCACATTCATCTGACCACTCAAACAGTTTCACAGGTCCAGAAGTTCTTTTCACCCCTCTTTTCTTCTTCTTTGGGTCTCCAGAGGTAAGTCTATACAAGGGTGCTGCCAATGTTGCATACCCCTTGATGAACCGCCTGTAGTATCCAGAGAAACCACCAAACCCCAGCACTTCCTTCACACTTGATGGTCATTTCCAATCGCGGACTCTGTTTATCTTCTCAGGATCTGTATGAATACCCTCCACGGACACCACATGCCCAAGGTATTGAACTTCTTTCCTCAGTAGACTACACTTTTGAGGCTTCAGCTTCAACCCATGTTTACGGAGTCAGCTGAACACTACTTCCAACCGTTCAAGATGCTCTTCAAAAGTCCTCGAGAAGATAATTATGTCGTCGAGGTAGATAAGGAGGATCTCAAAGTTCAGATTACCAAAGCAGCAGGTCATCAATATTTGGAAAGTTGATGCAGACCAAACGGCATTCTGTTAGCCTCATATAACCCCATGGGGGTGCTGAAAGCAGTTTTGAGCTTGTCGTGTTCAGCTACCTCAACTTGCCAGTAACCAGATGTAAGATCAAGAGTCGAGAAGAACCTTGCCTGTCCCAACGCCTCCAATGCCTCCTCTATTCTTGGTAGAGGAAAAGCGTCTCTGGTACTGCAAGAATTCAGTTCCCTGTAGTCCATGCATATCCTCAGGGAGCCATCTTTTTTAGAAACAACAACAATGGGGGATGAATAGGGGCTTTTGCTTGGACGGATGACTCCAGCTTCTTCCATCTCCAATATAGCCTTCCGCACGTTATACTGATACTGAGACGGGGGTATTTTGCAATAAGGGAGGCGGAAAAGTTTTGGTTCTACCAGAGGTATCTCATGTTGCACAGTGGTGGTACGTCCATAGTCCATGGAGTGTTTGGAGAAGACATCAGCAATTCTCCTTAGCAAATGCTGGAGCAACGCCAACTGCTCCTCACTCTCCACTGCTGCAGCACCAAGATCAACTGCACATGTCATACCATTAATAGTCTCAACCCTGATAGTCTGCTGATGATTTTGACAAGACGCTGACACTGACCTCTCACACCGATTCCAACGGATTGACTGGTTATGGCACGGAATTTGGCACTTTTGTTCCTCTTCAATTACATTCCGAACCAGGAAAGTATCTGCAAGCGGGGTCCTTGGGTGGACAATCACATCTTTTTCAGACAGATTCAAAAGCCTGATGGGAACACAACCTTTCTCCACATTAGCAAGCAGCCTGGCAACCAGAAGGCCTTCTGGAACCCTTTTTGAGGACTGGCTCTCCGCTAGAACTCCCTTCGGTCCACCCATTATTCGGCCAACAACATGCTGCTTCTTACCAGCTGGTATACTTATACTGTGGCCAGCATACTGTACTTGGCCCACTTTACCCTTAGCTCCATCAGGTTCACTTTTACACACAGCAACCAGTGCAGAGTGCCATTCAGGATTGGTCAGCTTCACTTTGGCCAGATATTTTCTGCCATATGATGCTTGGAGGTCAATTCTGGTAACTCTTATTACATTAGTCCCAATTAGCAATGGAACACTGGACCGGTACTCTGTTACAGGGACAACAAAAGCAGTAACATTTGAGTAGACCCTTCCGAAAAACTTGAGGTTAATACAAAGCACACCAACATAGGATACGGGTTGACCAGCGGCAGCTTCAATGGGGACGTCTGATGTCTGCAATTCCTGAAAAAATAGGACAGGATTTCGGCGCCAGAACGCATCAGTAATGGTGGTTACTTGAGAGCCCGAGTCAATAAGAGCTTTACACATTTCTCCATTCACTCCAACCAGCCCTTCATTACAGGGACCTACCAGCGGGGTATCAGCTGGTTTTGACCTGACCGTTTCATGTTGCTGGGGACTCTGTTGCATCTCCGCGTTTAAATCCTGCCTAGACTCTGCTCCATTTTTATCTTGGGCTGCAGCATCAGTCATCACAGTCCGACACAGATGTGCAATGTGCCCCAATTTTCCACAACGATAGCACACTACGCCCCTTACTGCAGCGTCACTAGTGGGTGGGAGGAAGCACAGTCCGTGATGATGCTCCAACTCTAGCTTCCAGCTGCGTCAACCTGTTGATCTGCTCCTCTTGACTGCTCACCAGTTTCTTCACCATGGCTGTGAGTTCAGTAAGGTCTGTGTTCTGCCTACTTCCTTTCTCTGTTCTCAGCTTTTCACCACCCTGGTCACCACTCATAGCCGTAAACTGTGCCTGGGCGTACGTCTTTCTGGCCTTTGGCTGTGTCTGAAACTTCCTTGTCTCCCGCACAAGATTACAAAGTTCTGCCTGAAGTTCACAAAAACTTAGAAGTCTAGGCTTCATCGGCGCTATCCTGTGAAAAACCTCTTCGTCACTCAATCCACTCGTGAGCTGACGAGTCAGTTTGCAGTCCCGGTCCGGAAAAGGCTGACCTCCATACTGTGCATCTTCCACCGAACGTAAAGTGGCCTCCAGAGCAATGGCGTATGAACACGCTGATTCGCCAGGGTGCTGGTATCGCTCATAGAAATCAGCTAATGGGTCCAGGGATGTATGCATATCACTATACTCAGCTCATAATTCTTCAAAAGCTCTGCCAGCAGTCTGCTCATTAGGAGGGAGATTCAAAACTAGCCTCTTGGCTTCACAATATTCAATAAGTATCCTGCAATCAGGACCATCACTGAACACTTGCACATTTCTAACTTGATGTGTCTGTGTAAAGCTGGGCTGTGGCGTAGTCATTACAGAAGCATGAATGTATGCGTCTTGCTGTTGAGCCACATGCGGAAGTGCAGTCTGCGATCTTTGCACTGAAATGGGTTGTTGCGCATACATATATGAACCATGAGGCACTGGCACTATCATAGGAGCAGAAGATAGATAGATAGATAGATAGATAGATAGATAGATAGATAGATAGATAGATAGATAGATAGATAGATAGATAGATAGATAGATAGATAGACAGACAGATAGATAGACAGACAGATAGATAGATAGATAGATAGATAGATAGATAGATAGATAGATAGATAGATAGATAGATAGATAGATAGATAGATAGATAGAAGCTCAATTCTGGCCTCTCTCTTCCAAATTTCCAGTTGTATTACTGGGCAGCACATATTCATAAAATCTTATTTTGGTTGGGACCAGCGCATTCCCCATGGTGCACATTAGAGGTACATTCATGCGGCTCGTCCTCTCCAATGGCTCTGCTTACCTCTTCCACTTCCACCAACTTCTCTGACTTTACAGACAACCCTGTGGTTCGTGCAGCTCTAAAAATTTGGTACCAGTTCAGGAAGAATTTCAAATTCGTCTCCGCGTCTCCCTTAACTCCATTACTGAAAAATCACTTATTTCAACCTGCAATATCAGACCCCACATTTGCTATCTGGCATGACAATGGTCTCAAAACTTTCAAAGATCTCTAAAAGGATGGGGCTTTTCGTAGTTTTGCAGATCTGTCGAACGAATTTCAACTTCCACCATCACATCTTTTTCGTTATTTCCAAGTTAGACATTGTGCAAAATCGCTGTTTCCTACCTTTCCCTCCTTACCCCTAAGCCAACTGTGGGATGATTTTCTCTCGTCTGATCCTCTTCAAAAATCTTGTATTTCAGGAATTTACAATAAACTTTTATCCTACAACAGCTCACTTATCATTAAAATCAAGGTTGCTTGGGAGGGCGAATTGGGGTTGACACTACATGAAGACTGGTGGGACGGTGCCCTTAGCAAGATCCACAAGAGCACAGTTTGTGTTCGTCTTTCTTTGATACAGTTTAAGGTGTTACACGGGATTAATTTCTCCAAAACACGTCTGTCACAGATTTTTCCCACCGTCATTGACCGCTGTGATAAATGTCACGCCTCTCCCTGCAATCTCACTCACATGTTCTACTCTTGCCCATTGTTATTCTCCTTCTGGCAGAATTATTTCGATAGCATCTCAGAAATACTGTCCATTACTGTTAAACCCTCTCCCCATATTCCTATATTTGGGTATCCGGAGGATTATGACAGGTACAATTCGACCCAATTAGATCTCTTGGCGTTCACTTCCTTATTAGCAAGACGGCGCCTTCTTTTCCATTGAAAATCCACGAAGCCTCCCTCCAGTACTCAGTGGCTTAGGGATGTTATGACTCTTCTAAAGTTGGAAAAGATTAGGTACTCTCGGGGGGGTGATTCTGGCAAGTTTCACAGAAAGTGGCAGCCTTTCTTAACTTTCTTCAAATCTTTGCCATCTTTGCCTTCAGATTGAGAGAATACTCCCTCCCCCGTTTATTTTGGTTAGTTAATCTATTTTGTTTATCCCCTTATTTATTAATTTTTTATTTTCTCTGTCATTTTTGTTTTTTGTTATTTATTTTTATTATTATTATTACTTTTCTCTTTGTTTCTATTTGGTGAGTTTGGACTTATGCATGTGTGTTCTAATTTGTACGGAAAAAAAGGGGGGGTTGGCTCCCAATTTGTTTAGCCACTTAGACGACAATTTTCTGTGCCTTCTTTTTTTTGTTTCTTTACTTCTCCTCTTATGCTTGGGTCTCAGTGTACTAAAGTCTGTTTGTTTGTTTGTTTGTTTTTCCAATGTGCCATCTCTTCCAATAAAAATATTTATATAAAAAAAAAAACTCTGGGGGCATGTATGGGTCATTTGGAGAGGGGGACATGTAAGTTGACATTCTGTTGGCCACGTTTGGTGAAGCCTGCACGTTAGTGACATTGGCATTGATGTCAGTTTGAGACGAAACAATAGGGACATTAGATGGGTGTGTGCTAACTGAAAACATGTGCATGGTGGTTGGAAGTCCATAGACTGTGTTATCTGGGGCTTTGGATACAGTTTCAATACTCATGTCGACAGGCATGCTTACTTCACACTGTTGGATTGTGTCCTGCATCATTGGCAACCATGGGGTGGCCTGGAAAGGCTGCCTTAGTGATACTTGGGGACAAGGTCGATGAGGGGTGGTTTCATGGAGCCCCTGCATTTCTCTTCCACTTCTTTCCATTTTCACGTCTGTGCTGCACGCAATGTGTATGTAGTGTGCAGTACACTGTGTTAAATGTAAAAATATCAACAGTGTAGTGAAGTGCAACTAATGCTGTAAGTGAATGCGTTGTATATATCTTGTTTCTTGTAATCACAAAGCAAATAATCATAAATTAAGGTAAATCGGGAAAAGAAGAGAAAAAAAAATAACCCACTTCAAGAGATTCAAATACACCCGAATGCACAAAAGAAGAATATTGTTTAAAAAAAATAATTCACAAAATTGTTACTCAAATCCACAAATTAAAACTCTTATAGCACAATATCAAAGTTCAGAGACAGAGAAAAAAAAATACAAATCCTTCTTAAGCAAAACTCAGTTCAGTCCAACAATATATTTAACACTGTCACTTTAAATTTGTCAGATTGCTTACTTCCGTTGACATAGAAACCAACGATCTGGGTCACGGCACCAAAGATGTAAACCTCTTTGTCGGTGTGCTCCCCCTGAAATGTCTCTGCGTTGTGTTTGTTTGGTGATGAATGAGGAGGACACAGAGATCGTGGCTGTCACAGTAGTGAAGCTATATATATATATATATATATATATATATATATATATATATAATATATAAATAATCAGGGCCTGATCTCAACATTAATGGCCTTCATAGACAGCTAATGTAATGCAGGAAGACGATACAGAACCCACTCGCTGTCTGCTCACCTGTCAGCTAAAACGAGTCCACACCTGCATTTATTTATTTTATTTTTTAAAGGAATCATGCTGCTCATTCTCAGAACACACAGGAAACAGAATCAGACCACACCGGGAACGTGATCGGCTGCTAAAGTCAACTGCCACACCTTTTTTCATGCACAAAACCAGGTATTGGAATTGGAGTGTGTTACGCTATGGGAAATCTTTAGAGTGGTAACAAGTGTCTAATAAACAGCTACTTTGCACAGCTGGGCATGACCTGACTTGAGGAGAAAAGAAGCGAACACCACGTTTGCCTGGAGGGTGAAACCTGCACGATTTTACACTTAATACTGGGATTTCCACACTCCGGAGGAGTTCTATGCATGGCAGTGGAAGCAGCAGATTGCGCTAAAAATACAACAGGAGGTCACGGTCATTTGTTGCCACACCGTATGTTTCTTGGATAAACACACAGTGGTGGCTCAGGTTCTAGGATTTTTGGCAAGAAGGGTAAGAGTTCAAGTCTCTGTATTGCCAACAGTGAGCTCTTGAGAAATGCTCTCAGCGCTCATCTACTCGAAGGACGTTGCAGTATTTTGAACTCACAATCTTAGCACAGAAGGCTAGGTTTTGTTTGTTCCTTGGACCAGCCAAGCCTGAACACCTAGTTGTAATAAAAGCAATGCCAGCATTTGGATGGGTGAAGATTTTCTCAAGATTAGTTCTGCAAACTTTTTTTTTTATATATAGTTTAATTTTTATTGAACATTTCTGCTGAAGATTTCTGCAAAACATTTCTGCTGAACATTTCTGCTGAACATCTTCGCCTTTTCTCTTCTGTCCTCCCCTCCCTTTCCCAAATATTCCATTGAGAAGAAAACAAAAAAACAAAAAAAAAATTGAGCTACAGCTGTAAACATTCACGTTTTTTTTCTTTTTATACAAAGGAAAACAAAGTTTAAAATATCGAAAACCCACGAGCACTAGAAGTGGTAGACTGTACCCTCCCTATAGCTTGTTCTGAACACTCCTCACTTATCTGTACTCCTAACTCCGTTTCCCACACGTTCCTAATTTTGTTACTCGACTCTCTACCTATCGTCCGAATAAGATCATAAATCCTAAAATCTTTACTCTCTGATGCGGATTATTTGAAAACAAGCCTTCCCAAGCCTGTTCAGGAGGCGCAGAGGGAAAATCAGGAAAAAATCTATAAACGCAGTTCCGTATTTGAAAATAGCAAAAGAAATGCATCAAGGGGAGATCATAAGTGGATGCCAAATTGGCAAAGCTATCAAACACACCATCAGAATACAAATTTCTAACTTGTTTAATACCCTTGTCATACCACACTGAAAATGTGGAGTCCAAACACGATGGAGGAAATCGATGGTCGTTGACTAAAGGACACAAAGAAGATGCACCTACAAATTTAAAGCGCCGTCTAAATTGATACCAAGTCATAAGTGTGTTGAGGACAAGGGAGAGTTTTGTAGGCATGTGATTCATTTACATGTAATTCATTTTCATGTGATTCATATTCATGTGATTAATTTACCTTTTCTCCCCTCCCTTCCCCAAATATTTCATTGAGAAAAAATCTGTTCCCTCATTTTAGCAATCTGTTCCCTCAATTTAGTAATATGTTCCCTCAGTTTAGCAATACGTTCCCTCATTTTAATAATCCGTTCCCTCATTTTAACAATCTGTTCCCTCAGTTTAGCAATCTGTTCCCTCAGTTTAGTAGTCCGTTCCCTCAGTTTAGTAGTCTGTTCCCTCATTTTAGCAATCTGTTCCCTCAATTTAGTAATATGTTCCCTCAGTTTAGTAATATGTTCCCTCAGTTTAGCAAACCGTTCCCTCAGTTTAGCAATCTGTTCCCTCAGTTTAGTAATCCGTTCCCTCAGTTTAGTAGTCTGTTCCCTCATTTTAGCAATCTGTTCCCTCAAAATGCAAGAGCTGGAAGGCTCGGTCAAATCGAAGTCCCAAGTCCACGATGTCCAAGTCCAGACCCAGTCCCAAGTCCACGACGCCCAAGTCCAGACCCAGTCTCAAGTCTCGGACGCCCAAGTCCAAGCCCATTCGCCGGTGCCTGACCGCCAAGCCATGTCTCAAGTTCAAGCTCAGGCCATGCCTCTTATCCAAGCCATATCTCAAGCCCAAGTCATGTCTCTCGTCCAGGCCATGTCTCTCGTCCAAACCACATCTCAAGCTCAAGCCACGTCTCTAGTCCAAGCCATGTAGTTTGTCTAAGCCATGTCTCAAGCTCAAGCCATGTCTCTTGTCCAAGCCATGTCGTTCATCCAAGCCATGTCTCAAGCTCAAGCCATGTCTCAAGCTCAAGTCATGTCTTTCGTCCAAGTCATGTCCCAGGTCTCAGCAGGCCAAGTGCTTGTCTCAAACTCCTGACCTCTCGTCCAAACTGGCTGTTCAATTAAATGCCACTCAGCAGCCCTGTTCAGCTGAGGACACTGCTCAGCAGCCCTGTTCAGCTTAGGATGCCGCTCACCTCCACGTCCAGCTGAGGACATCACTCAGCCTCACTGTTCTGCTGAGGTCGTCGCTCAGTCTCCACATCCAGCTGAGGACGCCGCTCAGGCTCACTGCTTTGCTGAGGTTGTCGCTCAGCCTCCACATCCAGCTGAGGACGTCGCTCAGCCTCACTGTTCAGCTGAGGTTGTTGCTCAGCCTCCACGTCCAGCTCAGCCTCTCGGCCTGGCTGTAGTCCTGGCTCTGCCTCCCTGTTCCACTAGGGACTTTGCTCTGCTCCTCTGCTCCAGGGACACCATGCGGTTTCTTCCTGGCGCTGCTTGGGACATTCAGCTTGGGGGGCCGAGGCCGCTGGTGAAGGGGGAGGACTTTTTGAAGCCGATGAAGGAGGAGTGCCTTTGGGGGTGGTGGTGGGGGGTTTCTGTCATGATTCCCCCTTACAACAGCGCGCGTTGAGTGCTGTTGCGCATGCGCGGACCTCTTCTGGGTTGAGGTCAGGTCTCGCCTCGTCAAGGGTCATAGTTCATTGGGTCATTGGGTGTTTGGGAAGTACCGGCAGCTGTTAGCGGTTGCGGGCTAATGAATGATATGTCTATATATACTGTGAGCCGTGCTTCACATGGCGCTGTTCAATATCTCGATACATACCTCGATGTATATTGCATGTATGTATTCTGTGTATATCTCGACGCTTAGCGAACTTGTTCCATGTCATGTTTTTGCCTTAGCCTTAGCAATAGCCATAGTCATAGTTAGCCTAGCTTAGTTTACTGAGAGTGTTTTGTTTCTTGATTCCGTTTTGGTTTTGCATTCACCACACTGTAAAGAAACATCACCGTTCGTACTGCATTTGCATCCTGCCTGCTTCCTTCACGTCACGGCCCCTGACACTAACACTGCAATAAGTTAAATATCCTGTTAAGTGGGGGGAGGGGGAGGAGGTCCCACTTCGGCTCTAATTGGCTATTTATATTCCTATGGTTTACTTTATTTAAGTGGTTAGTAGTAATATGGATCCCAGCATAGCTGGGACAGGCACGGAACTTTAGAGGTATAGGTAATCCTGTCAAGAGATCTAACGTTTTTACTGGAAAAACTGGAAGATATCCTGTTAAGTAGATGACTATAAATTTAGTAGAATCTTATAGAGTTGTCCAGGTCATGCACTTTTTAGACGGTCCCTTTCTGACTCCATTACTATAAGGCGCTGATGACCTGAGCTTCCCAAAGCCCGCTTCCGCTTCCGGGCTTTAACAGGAGAAAATGTAAAAAAATATATTCAGTTGTATTGGTTCTATGTCAACTCAATACACATTATTAAGACAATACACATTGTGTCCTTTTTGTGTGTTTATTTCTTGAGAAATAGAAGAGAGAAGCTTGAATGTACACCGAATGTCTGCTATATAAACCCAACTTTAACGCGGTTTGCAAAACTGAGGGAATGGATTGCTAAACTGAGGGAACGGATTACACACGGCTGTTTTTTTTTTTACCTGGCACTAGCGGGGCTAGTATTTGACCTGTAAAGGTGTACGAGGTGTCTTTTAATGAGTTTTTCTAGAACACGTGACAGGATTTTGTGCTCCTGGGGAGTTTTGTAAGCTCTATCATCAAAAATAAGTTCATCCTTAAGCCTAAGGTATTTATATACAAATATCACACCTTGAAAGAAATGTCAGATAATCAGCGGTTGATAGCTGACGGCTAGCATTTAAAAAAAAAAGCCGTTATTTTTAAATATATAGCAAATTGACATCAAGGCAAGCCACACGCGCTTGTTCGGCTGTTCAGAACGTGCTTGTGCAGCCATTTTGACCTCTAAACCCATTTTTAGCTAACTTTTCTGAATAAAAACGTACACCAGGGCAGTTAAAGCGGACAGAATAATGTGAGGAAGGATGGTGAGCATAGGGTTGAAATAAAGGGCGGCGCACAAGCCTACACACACAAATAAATAAACAAATGAAGCCCTCAACACGCAATAATGTCGACGAAAGCTCAGAACAAACACTCTTGAAATAAAACTGTAATAATTAATAATCTTGCTCACTTTTTAGCCGTCTTCGTCTTGAACATTCTGACAGATTTCCCAACACTTGTAGGTGTAAAATTCCGCCCTTTAAGCTGCTGTTCTGTTTAAGGTTTCTCTACACACACTGAAGGACGCCGTCGCCAGGTAGACACTGATACCGATACTGATACTGATACTGACACTGACACTCACTCACGCACAGCCAGAGCTCACAGCTGCTCTGTTCCAGCCGACACCTGCAGCTGGCTGGCTGGCTGGCTTGCTTGCTGTCTCTCTCTCTCTCTCTCTCTCTCTCACACACACACACACAAACACACACACACCTGCACTGGGGCTGTTTTACAGTGCACAGGGAAACGCCCACCAATGTGGGCAGGTCTCAGTGGTAGTAGAGTGGGCGGGGTTTCGTCCACACGATGCATCAGGTTGAACCAAAAAGGGAGACAAAAATGTACAGTGGGTCAGTTTAACTACAATACAATGGCAAAATTATACTCCAGGAAAAACAACAATGCAATGAAAATCTGAAAAAACAGCAAACAAACCAACCAACAAACATGACACTCTAGAATGCATGGAAATCTGACACCAGTGGGTAATAGAAAGCATATTTCATGAAGAAAAAAAAATCTAACATAAAATGATGGAAAGCAATGAAAATCATACTCTAGAAAAAAATATACAATGCAATTAAAATCAGAAAAACAAACAAACAAACAAACATGAAACTTAAGAATGTGTTGGAATCTTGCTCCACGGGGGTAAGAAAACAATGATGCAATGCAATGAAATTCATACTCTAAAAATAAAACATATAAAGTCACACATATTTCATGGAAAAGAAGCGACATAAAATTATGCAAAGCAACGAAAATCATTCTCACTGGAAACATCACCCCAGAAACATCCATCTCATAAAGTGACACAATGCAATGAAAAATCATACTTCAGAAAAAAAAAAACAATTATGCAAAGCAATGAAAATCATGCTTCATGAAAAAATACAGAATGCAATGAGCAAAAAACTAAAATTTTTTAAATTACAGATTTTATTACAAATACAAATTAAATTAAAGAAAAAGAGATTATGGAGATTACACAATGGCGTGAAAATCATACTCTAAAAAACTAAATCCCTAAAAAAAAAAACTAAAAAAGTACACAATGCAATTAAACCAAGGCACCTAAATAAGAATATTTCTATGTTGTTTTGGTAAATATATTTAGGTTTTCTAAAAAAAAAAAATATAGACATCACTCTATATTATTTTCACAAAAGCTCAATTTTTATCAAAGCCAAAAGTTTAAAAACTATCCTAATATTCATGATCATGTTAGTTTATCCAATTACATTTGAGCTTGTGAACATGTAGGGCTGTAAATGACTGCAATTCCAAAATGCAATATTTTTTTCTTAAACCCCTTGAATTAAAGCTGAATTATATATACATATATATACACACACATATACATGTGTGTGTGTGTGTGTGTGTGTGTGTGTGTGTATATATATATATATATATATATATATATATATATATATATATATATATATATATATATATATATATATATATATAATAAACCCAATTCAAATGTTTTGTTATGAATTATGTTTTGTATTTTTTTATGACACTACTGATAGGTGAAGTGAATAACATTGATTATCTTGTTACAATGGCACCTGTCAAGTGGTGGGATGTATTAGGCAGCAAGACCCTCATGTAATAAACACTCCTGTAATTATTTTAATGTAAGTTTTATTTTATTTAAATTTTTATAGAAAATATCCTTATTTTTGTATCGTGACTGTATGAAGTCTCACAGGCCATTTATAAGGTGTGTACAAGACAGGAATGTGATCTGAATTAATTTGCGTGTGTTTGTGTGTGTGTGAAGGGATTCTTTTATACATACTTTGAGCTCCTTCAAGAAAAAGGGGGTGTGTTTTGCATACGGTTTGTTTTGCATGCGGAATTTGTGTGAGATGATCTGTCATTAAGGAAACTAATTTTTGGAATAACGTAGAGAGCAAGGGCACATTCCTGCAGTGGGTGGAGTTCAGTGACAGGGAGTGTGTGTGTATGTGTATACCATGTTGTGATTTGCTATTGATAGCTAGCTAGCAAGTTACTCTGAAACCAATTCTGTTAGTATACAAACACAAATATGAGTATAAATGAAAACTGTAAAGAAATTGCTGAGTTGAACCGTTAGCTAGCTTACATCGCTAAACGCTGATAGCGCTGTCCACCATGTTTGATTAACATTAATGAAACCATTACATCATTAAATACTCTATAATAAAATGTGGGAAATTTATAGTAAAATTTACATACTTTACATCCCTCCTGAGAAAAACTGTTCCCAACGCAAAAAGAAGCAAATTAGTGCGCTAATACAGTGGTGCATGAAAGGTTGTGAACTCTTTAGAACACTATGTAGCTGCATAAATATGACCTGAAGCATCATTATTTAGCAGTTAGCAGTTAATTTGAAGGAGAAATTAGAGTCAGGTGTTTTCAGTCAATGGGATGATAATTAGGTGTGAGTGAGCGGCCTGTTTTATTTAAAGAACAGGGATCTATCAAAATATGATATTCAGAACACATGTTTGTGGAAGTGTATTGTGGCACGAACAACAGAGTTTCCTGAGGACCCCAGGAAAAGAGTTGTTGATGCTCATCACACTGGAAAAGGTTACAAAACCATCTTTAAAGAGTTTGGACTCCACCAATCTACAGTCAGACAGATTTTGTACAAATGTAGGAAATTCACCACCATTTCACTCCTCCCCAGGAATGGTCGACCATCAAAGATCACTCCAAGAGCAAGACGTGTTGTAGTCCACAAGGTCACAATGGAACCCAGGGTAACTTCTAAGCAACCAAAGGCCTCTGTTACATTGGCTAATGTCAACATTCATAAGTCCACCATCAGGAGAAAACTGAACAACAATGGTGCAGAGCCATATCTCCCTGCGGTACTCACCTGTTTTCTGATGAAGCTAAGCAGGGTTGAGCTTGGCCAGTACCTGGAGGAGAGAATGCCCCATTATAGTGACAGGGACAAAATACTGTAAAAACAGCACTTTCTGATGAGAGGCTAAACCGAGGTCCTGACCCTCTGTGGTCATTAAAAATCCCAGGACACATATCCTAAAAATGTAGGGATATAACCCCAGTCTCCTAGTGAAAATCCTTCATTGTCTCTTCTCTGTCACGTCCCCCTAATAATCCCCATCTCTGAAATGGCTACATCAATCTCTCCTCTCCACTAACAGCTGGTGTGTGGTGGGCGTTCTGGTGCACTATGGCTGCTGTCGCATCATCCAGGTGGATGCTACACACTAGTGCTGGTTGATGAGATTCCCTCTCCATACCATGTAAAGCGCTTTGAGTTTCTGGGAAAAAAAGTGCTATATAAATGTAAGTAATTATTATTATTAATGGTATGCATGGCAGGATTTCAAGGAGAAAGCCACTGCTCTCCAAAAAGAATGTCTGCAGTTTGCAAGATCAGGTGGACAAGCCAGAAGGTTATTGGAAAAATGTTCTGTGGAAGGATGAGATCAAAATAGAACTTTTTGGGTTAAAGGAGAAGCGCTAAGTTTGGAGAAAGGAAAACACTGCATTCCAGTATAAGAACCTTATTCCATCTGTGAAACACGGTGGTGGTAGTATCATGGTTTGCGCCTGTTTTGCTGCATCTTGGTCAAGACGGGTTGCCATCATTGATGGAACAATGAATTCTGAAATATACCAGCGAGTCCTAAAGGAAAATGTCAGGACATCTGTCTGTGGACTGAATCTCAAGAGAAAGTGGGTCATGCAGCAAAACAATGACCCTGAGCACACAAGTTGTTCTTCCAAAGAATGATTAAAGAAGAATAAAGTTAATGTTTTGGAATGGCCAAGTCAGAGTGATGTGGAAAATAGAAATGATGTGGAAGAATCTGAAGCAAGCAGTTCATGTCATGAAATCCACCAACATCCCAGAGCTGAAGCTGTTCTGTACTGAGGAATGTGGTAAAATTCCTCCGAGCCCATTTGCAAGACAGTTACGGAAACGTTTTGCTGCAGTTATTGCTGGACAAGGGGGTAACACCAGATACTGAAAGCAAAGGTTCACATACTTTTGCCGCTCACAGATATGTAATATTGGATCATTGGAGCTTAATAAAGTTGAGGAATGTGTAAAGGACATTAGACGTTGGAATCTTATTAACTTCCTCTTACTTAATTCTGATAAGACAGAGTACTTGTACTAGGACCACGTGCAGCTAAAAGTAAGCTTTCTGATTATATACAATGAGGGAAAAAATTATTTCAGCCCCTGCTGATTTTGTACGTTTGCCCACTGACAAAGAAATTATCAGTATATAATTTTAATGGTAGGTTTATTTGAACAGTGAGAGACAGAATAAAAACAAAAAAAATTCAGAAAAACGCATGTCAAAAATGTTCTAAATTGATTTGCATTTTAATGAGGAAAATAAGTATTTGACCCCTATGCAAAACATGACTTACTACTTGGTGGCAAAACTCTTGTTGGCAATCACAGAGGTCAGATGTTTCTTGTAGTTGGCCACCAGGTTTGCAGACATCTCTGGAGGGATTTTGTCCCACTGCTCTTTGCAGATCTTCTCCAAGTCATTATGGTTTCGAGGCTGACGTTTGGCAACTCGAACCTTCAACCCCCTCCACAGATTTTCTATGGGATTAAGGTCTGGAGACTGGCTAGGCCACTCCAGGACCTTATTGTGCTTCTTCTTGTGCCACTCCTTTGTTGCCTTGGCCGTGTGTTTTGGGTCATTGTCATGTTGGAATACCCACCCACGACCCATTTTCAATGCCCTGGCTGAGGGAAGGAAGTTCTCACCCAAGATTTGATGGTACATGGCCCCGTCCATCGTCCCTTTCACGTGGTGAACTTATCCTGTCCCCTTAGCAGAAAAATACCCCAAATTCCATTCAATTCAATTCAATTTTATTTGTATAGCGCTTTTTACAATAGTCATTGTCTCAAAGCAGCTTTACAGAAATAAAAAACAGGTATGAACAGTCAGAAACATCTAAAGAGAGACAAACAGGAACAGATAAACAGAGACAAACAGGTAGAAAACAAATGGAATTTATCCCAACTGAGCAAGCCACTGAGTGGCGACGGTGGCAAGGAAAAACTCCCTAAGATGTTTTTTGAGGAAGAAACCTTGAGAGGAACCCGACTCAGAAGGGAAACCCATCCTCATCTGGGTAACACAGAATGTGAATGTAACACAGATAATGTGCAAAATGAGAAGTATGGCCATGGCCAAAGCATAATGTTTCCACCTCCATGTTTGACGGTGGGGATGGTGTTCTTGGGGTGATAGGCAGCATTCCTCCTCCTCCAAACACGGCGAGATGAGTTGATGCCAAAGAGCTCCATTTTGGTCTCATCTGATCACAACACTTTCACCCAGTTGTCCTCTGAATCTTTCAGATGTTCATTGGCAAACTTCAGACAGGCATGTATATGTGCTTTCTTGAGCAGGGGGACCTTGCGGGCGCTGCAGGATTTCAGTCCTTCACGGCGTAGTGTGTTACCAATTGTTTTCTTGGTGACTATGGTCCCAGCTGCCTTGAGATCATTGACAAGATCCTCCCGTGTAGTTCTGGGCTTATTACTCACTGTTCTCATGATCTTTACAACTTCACGAGGTGAGATCTTGCATGGAGCCCCAGGCTGAGGGAGATTGACAGTTCTTTTGTGTTTCTTCAACTGTTGTCACCAAGCTGCTTGGCAATGGTCTTGTAGCCCATTCCAGACTTGTGTAGGTCTACAATCTTGTCCCTGACATTCTTGGAGAGCTCTTTGGTCTTGGCCATGGTGGAAAGTTTGGAATCTGATTGATTGATTGCTTCTGTGGACAGGTGTATTTTATACAGGTAACAAGCCGAGATTAGGAGCACTCCCTTTAAGAATGTGCTCCTAATCTCAGATCGTTACTTGTATAAAAGACACTTGGTAGCCAGAAATCTTTCTGATTGAGAGGGGATCAAATACTTATTTCCTTCATTAAAATGCAAATCAATTTATAAAATTTTTGACATGCGTTTTTCTGGATTTTCTTGTTGTTATTCTGTCTCTCACTGTTCAAATAAACCTACCATTAAAATTATAGAGTGATAATTTCTTTGTCAGTGGGCAAATGTACAAAATCAGCAGGGGATCAAATACTTCTTTCCCTCACTATAGTAACTCTGGATGGCCTTTCAGTTTCATCATGTGCAGCAGTAAAAGACCTTGGTGTGATTATTGACCCCAGTCTTTCATGTGATGCTCATATAGATAATATTACTGGGATCGCCTTCTTTCATCTCAGAAAAATTGCTAAGATAAGAAATATAATGTCACTACATGAAGCAGAAATATTAGTTCATGCTTTCTTCACCTCTAGGTTGGATTATTGTAATGCCTTACTGTCTGGACGTTCCAGTAGGAGCACAAACAAACTCCAGTTAGTCCAGAATGCAGCTACTAGAGTCCTTACTAGAACCAGAAAGAATGACCATATCACCCTGATCTTATCCACACTACACTGGCTCCCAGTAAAATTTCACTTGAATCTAAAATACTACTACTGAACTATAAAGCACTGAATGGTCTCACGCCACAGTACTTAATCAAACTTTTTCTTTTCAATGATCCGCCACGAATACTTCAATCAAAACGTGCAGGCTATTTGACGGAACCTTGAATAGTGAAGACTAAAACAGGGGGAAGAGCTTTCTCTTACAAAGCCCCAGAGTTATGGAACAGTCTTCCAATCTGTGTTCGGAACTCAGACACATATTCAGTGTTTAAGGCCAGGCTGAAAACATATTTGTATACTCAAGCTTACCATGAGTAGACTTACTTTTACGCAAAGTACTCAGTCTTATGCATTACTGGATAGGATGCATACCTAACAATCTCTCCCTCTCGTTACCTCCCTCTTCCTCTCTCCTTCTGTCAAGCTACACATGATGTTATGGAGATCCATCCTGATGCCCTACCTCTGGATGGAGCTCTCATCAAATGGAGGCTACGTTATGCCACCGAGGACGACCCCAAGTGGTGCACCCTGGAGATTGCTGAGGATCGTGCTGCTTGACGTACTGTGGAAATGGTTTTGGGCCTCGATTTCACATGAACAGTTTTTATGTAAAAATCTGTATCTTGTGTTTATATGTTTCTGTAAAGCCGCTTTGAGACAATGTCCATTGTTAAAAGCGTTATACAAATAAAATTGAATTGGACTGGATTGAATTTGGACCAGCACCAGGAATTTGATGTGGAAAGAATAAATGTGTACTATTCTGTCCATTCCTCTTGAAAAAAACCTAGTGTTTTCCCTGCTCTAACACTCTGACTTCACCTCAGGATGGACTGTTAATTTGCTAATTATTTGAATCAAGAAGGAAAAATGTAAAAATCTGTAGGACAGTAGGTACTCCATGACCAGAGTCATGGGGATTTGTGCATTAATTGAAATGCAGTACCACAGAACCAACCCTGAGCAGATATCTAAGTTTATCACTGACAATGGTGTGGTGTGTGTGTGTGTGTGTGTGTGTGTGTGTGTGTGTGTATGTTGCTGCTACAGGTAAATCAGGTGCAGCAGCATTTCCAGAATATTTTATCACCTCTGTATCACTGCTAGATTGGGAAACAGCAGTGCACTGGTCAGGACACGGATACAAGCACGAGTTGTAAATACCCAGTAGTGACGATTTAGGTTTGTGTGGAAGCAAACCGCCAACACCAACGATATCTTGGCTGATTGACTGCATTTAGTATAAGAAGGCCACTGTGTATATTTCATTTTTGGCCAAAGCATTAGTTTAGGGGTGGCTGTGGTTCAGGTGGTAGAGTGGGTTGTCCAGGGTTGGCGGTTCGATTCTCGGCCCACGTGACTCCACATGTCGAAGTGTCCTTGGGTAAGACTCTGAACCCCAGGTTGCTCTCGATGGCAAGTTAGCGCCTTGCATGGCAGCTCTGCTACCATTGGTGTGTGTGTGAATGGGTGAATGAGACACAGTGTAAAGCGCTTTGGATAAAAACACTACATAAGTGTGCCATTTAACATTTACTTTAAATACAGGATAAAGTGTATTCAATTCCACAACACAGTGCCTTTAAGTGTAGAACACCTGGCTACACTTGTAGCCAGGTGTTTATGGAAGACAGTTGGACGTCAGAGCAAGAGGTGTGTTTCTGAGGCATGTGGTGTGTGTGTGAGAGAGAGAGAAAGAGAGAGAGACTCATAAGTTCAGAATCCTCTATAAGATCCAGAAACAAAGGAAGAAATGGAGACTCTGGCACAAAGCCCTGGCACAAACCTGCTGTGCTGCAGTGAATCCAGCCATAAACACAGCTCCTGCTCTCAAACCCCTGGTTAAAAAACAAAACAAAAAAACATACCACCTCTCTGATATCAGGCCGTGAACTGAGAAGACACTTGTGTGCGCTCCCCTTACACAAGCTTGTCTGTGTGTACCTGTGTGTGTGCATGCGAGTATGTAGGTGATGACAGCCACACCCAGATCACCCAAAAGAACCTGCTCAGTTGGACTGATCTAAAAACTCATGACCAGTCCTTCACATATTCACCAGCAGGGCGGGGCAGAGATACAAGTTGTTCATTCCTTCCATTCCCTGCCTGAAAAGACACACACACACACACACACACACACACACACACACACACACACACACACACACACACACACACACACACACATACAAACACACACACACACTCATCATACATCAGCAAAATTTATTAATCATTATTAAATCAATAACTGTGATTAACAAAGATATTGAGTATATGATATTATCTGAAAATATATGACAGGAATAAATATTAATGCGAACTGATTCAAAATGACTTCACTTAAAAAAAGATTTTGCTACAATTTATTATAGAAATTGAAATCCATCTTTCTGTCATTCTTGAATCCTGCTTCTGAAAACCATCACCCAGAGCACAAAAGAGCGAAAAAATTTGAAAAATGCTGATGTATTACACGCAGGTTCTTGAGACCAAAGTAGCATCAATACAGCATCATTAGTTATGGCTCTACTATCAAGGTTTAATGTATCATACAGTCAACTGAAAAAGTGTTAATACACCAGATGGAAAATTGTTTTTATTTTTAATTCTTTGTTTTTGTTTTTTTGTTTTTATTATTATTATTATTATTATTATTATTATTATTATTATTATTATTATTATGTTTACATATTTCGACAAACATTTGATCCTTTTTGAAACAGTGCCTATTAATAAAGTTGATACATGCTATCAAATGACACATAAAACTGCCATTTTAAAGTAATTAAGTAAGTATACCCCTACATTTATCACACCTTTCATAAAATCCATCATATCAGAATCAGGTGTTGAAGGTGGCGAAGATCTAAAGAGTTCTGGACCTTCAGAAAAAACTATTGTGGATGCCTATGAGTCTGGCAAGGGATTTAAAAAGATCTCCAAACTATTTTAAATACATCATTCCACTGCCAATTTTCCCAGAACTGGCCATACCAGCAAATTCAGCCCAACAACGCATAGCAATTGAAGGTAAACTGATAATCCTGACCGTGTGTACAAGACTGTAAACAAATTCACAACATGAACACAAATACAAGGAATGTAATACTGGACTTGAGGACAGACTGTGAGAGTGTAAGTGGTTAATGATTAGTTAGCAGGCTGAAAGGCTTAGTTCAGGAGTGACATAGAACTTATTTATCAAATTACATGCTTTGTTTGGGTCTGGTATACATGCTTTCCAGGATAATAAAAACACTATTGAAGCGTTATAGCTTCAGCCCACTAGATGGCAATATCAAATATATTGCAGGGGGCAAGCACTTTTGGCAGAGGGATGAATCCATGAGGGATATGATTATTACCTAGAGAAATTGGATCAGGAACTGGATCCAACCAGCTAATATTTTCCCTCATTTTTATTGATTTATTTTTAATCTAACCGCACTATTTGTGTTTCTCTAATCTACTGTGAATCCTCTTACACTCCATTTACATTGTCTTTTTGGACCATCCTGCATGTTTAGCAGTGTCTCAGCTGAGTCTTGCATCATCTATACATACTAACAAAGGGATTTATTTACATGGTATTACCATGTATGGTACGTTTCATATAAGAGTGAATCATATTAGTCTTCTTGAAATGTCCATACTGTACAAATGAATGTGTGTACTTTAGGGTAGTTTATTACTGTTTATTAAATGTACTCTTGGTGACTCTTGGTTAAATAAAGCATAAAAAAATAAAACAAATGACTGTATACTCTTTGGAAATTTACTAACACAAAGACATTAAAATGGCATTTTCATAGTTCAGGAAAAAAACAATTAAAACTTTTTAAAATGTTTAAAAAAAATACTTTTAAGACTTAATGATTAAACAACAACACCAACAGCAGTAACAAAAAACAATTAACACTTATGTTGATACCATAACTGCATGCAAGTGTATCGGTCAGTCTATGTCTGTAAAAAAAAATCTGTTCAGCGCTCAGTGGTAACGATGAAGAGGCTCGTCCTTCTGGAAGCCCTCTGAGGAACAGAGACGCATAAAAGACTGTGGAAATTTGTGTTTTATCCCCTCCATCCTCCAACGTGACCATTATATTATGTATTATTACTTATACCTTTTTGCTTGTTAGAAATAAAATGTATTACAGGTTTACATTTATTCTTGTGTATTGTATACTTGTGTTAAACTAACACAATTTTTTTTCAAATTTCTGTGTGTACTGTTAAATTGATTTTTGAAAAACTATCATATATGTAGACACTTTATACAATGTATAAGTTGTATAACGTTTTAAGCGTGAAGAAACATTAAGACCATTCTGGATACAAATACTTTTAGGAAGTCCTTTGTTTTCCCAGAATGTTTTTGGTAGAGAAAAACATTTTAACCCTTTAATCCCTTAAACCGTCCCTTGCACGTCTGGGGTTGGGGGTTTGAATCCTGACTACACCCTGTGTGCATGGAGTCTGCATGTTTTTCCTTTCGGTGGTTCTCCTGATTGGGAGTTTCTTCTGAGTACTTCGGTTTCCTCTCCCAGTCCGAAGACATGTGTTGTAGGCGAATTGGCATTTCCAAATTGTCCGAAGTGTACGAATGTGTGTGTGATGTGGTAGGTTGGCACGGTTTCCCCCTCTTTATGCTCTGAGTTCCCTGGGATAGGCCCCAGACTCCCATGCAAACCCTGGGTAGGAAAGGCCGTTCCGCTGTAATGATGTGTCATGATAATATCTAAGCGTGAAGAAGTGTTTGGGACAAATTTGTTTGTTTCTCTCGAAATGTAGTGAGTGAGTTCTCTGAACATTGGTTCATATGTGTTTGCATGTTATGCAAAGCAGTATGATCCTTATAAGCATGAAGTCCAGAGAAAGCAGGCTGGGTGCACATGAGTGTATTTTATTTTTTATTTTTTATTTCATAATGTACTGGCTCAAGATGTCTTAAGCCCTGCAACAGTGCTTACTGACTCATACAGAGAATATGATCTGATATATGATATTCTATGATCTGATCTCATATTATATTGTATTATATTATATTATATGGTTCTTTGAAGGGTCACAGTTAAAATAAAATACATTAAAAAATCATGGGAAAATTGATTGAAATAGTGCAAAGTTGATCGGTAATACACCACACGGGTGTTTTGATCAGAGCCAAAACAGAATTGGAAACATTTCTGTCACTATGACGAGTTCTTTTCGAACGTCTTTTTTAAACTGTGTGTTCGTTTCATTCTATATTCTATATTCTTCAATATTCCCGAGCGAGACGACGTTTCTAGTTCTCAAAGCAAGTGAAACTTTCAGTGCGAAGCTGTTACTCGTTTCTCAGCGAATAGGTGAGTAAACTACTGCACACTCTTGCTAGGCAGAGGGGAATATCCAGTTAGAACTGGTGAACTAAATACAAATGATACCTTGATATATTTCCTCAACTCTCACACAGTCCGTCGGGGACATTGTTTTTACCGTAATGTTTAACCAGAGTGACATTATAGAAAAGGTTCATGAGAGTAAATCTCACAGACAGGTGAAAATTTAACAGTATAAACAGATTAATATTGTGGTCACAGTGACATCTAGTGGTGAGACACACAGACAGGTGAAAACTTAACAGTATAAACAGATTAACATTGTGGTCACAGTGACATCTAGTGGTGAGAGCCGATTATGGCTTTATCGCTTCTGCGTGAACCTTTCTCTGTTTCTGTTTGAGAGCTGGGGAAATTAGGTTGAATAGCCTTGTATGTGTACAATTTCGTGTTCCGGTTGCACACACACACACACACACACACACACACACACACACACACACACAGAGCAAGTGGAGAACTTCAGATCATCCAGCCTGACCTTCAGATTAGAGGATAACCTGACTGCACTATAACATTTCACAGACAACCGACATTAGTTAGGAGAAGAAGAAAAAGAAAAGAAAAAAAGGGAAAGCTTGAGGTCCAATGTTAAGTCCTGAGGAATATTATAATATGTAAGGTTGTAGTTTTTAACCCTGGACACAATTAATACAAGAAACAGTACAAAACTCTCAAATGAATAAGATTTCTATAAGCAGAGAGTCACGTATAATTTGTCTGTAGCCCTAACTCAAGATTTGATTCCAGGGATGCCCAGCAACACGTATCAACCGGATCATGGCGACCTGGATGAGTTTGACATTGTGGCTTTTCCTGGCCCTCTTATGAGGTGAGACGCTCGTTCTCCTCTCATATAAGAGAAATTGAACATTCGTCATAAGCAGTAATGTTTTCAACCGTATCATGTGCGGTAATCCTCATAACCCAGCTGTGTTCCAACATCTGTTGCAGCAGTAAGATGCAGAAAGAGGACCTGTTGAAGTTTATAAAGTGCCAAGTGGAGGAGTGTCTCAGTCAGATTAAAGAACTTGATCAAATGGAGGCCTACCTCTTTTGGCAGATTATGGACTTGTTCTGCCGTCAGAACGGAGTAAGTGTTATAGTTCAGTATGTGTGGCGTTTGACTTTGTAAGCCAATATGTTTTTCATGAAAGTAAAGATTCTCTGAATTATAATAAATGCCTAAAAGGATAAATCTAGTAGCTGTGATATTCATATTCAGTTACATCCCTAATAGCTACGATGCACGCGTTACTTAATGACATTTCTTACAGGAAGTGATGATGGCTCAAGTCGCCACAATCCTCTTCAAGGGAGACGGCTTAGTTAGGAAGAAGGTATCAAAACTTATATCACACATCAGTATCAGCGTTTGTCTGTATATGATTGCATTGTTTACCAGACTACTGACTAAAACGACTATTTCTGCTACAGCTGAGAGGAACTGAGGACCTGAAGTACTGGTTCCTTTCTCTGGCACAGCTTTTGTGCTCCTCTGCCCCACTTGATGAGCGAAGAGAAGCCGTGATTCAGATGGGAGATGATCTCGGTATGGATAAGCTGCACAGTAACCACATTTGTTTCTGAAAATGTTGTAATCATATCCTGAACTGTTTCATGGACCCTGATCCTCACATGCATGTTTGATGCTTCATCTGCAGTCTTCAAAGGACTGACGTTCGCAGCGCACATCTGCTACGTGGTGGCAAAAGTGGAGCTGGGGACACGTAGTCGATTCGAATTAATCGGATGTGACAGGTATTTGTGTGTGTGTGTGTGTGTGTGTGTGATGTCTTTCCTGAATTGCTACTGACACTTTTTTTTGTATTTGCACCAGTGTGCCTTTTGGTCTGACAGTCCTGACTTCAGCCGTCGAGAGAACCGAGGTTTACGAATATGTGCTGTCTCTGACCTCAGGCCTGGCCCAGCCAAACTTCCAGGTTGGAATTTCTCCACTATTCTGTTTCATGTGCACGATCGGTCAAATTTAACTGCTGTACTGAGAACGAATGACTGTCTTAGATCTTCAAGTTGTGCCACGCCAACCGGTCTGCCCAGGCTGAATTTCCAAAGGAAGCCATGCAGTATTGCGAGACCATCGCCAGGGCAGTCATCACCTTCCCCGGCAGAATCAAAAGAAGCTTTGTTAAACGGCTCGTTTTGGTAAATAAGATTATTAATGATTGATAATAATGGTTTCCAGGTTTTTAATACAAAGTCTTCATCCCTAATGTACTTTCATTATCTATATTGTAGCTGTTTAACATGCTGCAAGATGGAGCAGAAGAACAAGAACCTGTGTGGCTGCTTGAGCTTTGCCAGCTGTATAAAATCAAAGCCACTGATGCAGATGCTAATTCTGACTCAGAGCAGTACTCAACATCTACCGGCTCTGAAATGGAGTACAAGCTTCAGACCACAGAGAATAGCTCGACGAGTGACAAGATCATCGCTCTGCAGTCTCCAGATGTGGAGCACACTGACCCAGAGGGTATGTTAAATCCCCCATTTGGACAAGAAATCCCCTTCATTCGATTTCTTTTAACCGAATTATTGTTTGCTTAACAGTCGTGTTTGCATCACGGTACACCACGGGAGAGCTGCTGAGGATGGGAAGCTTAGGATCTGTCTACGCAGGAATCCGTGTGGAAGACGGGAAAGAGGTAAATGTTCTCCCTCGCCCCCATATACAAACCGCACTCCACAGTAGCTGCTAGTTAGCACTGAACATGTGTAGTTTTGATTGTACAGCTTCCTGCATGGTAATTCCTCTCCCAAATCGTCAAATTATTTTTTGTATCATTTTGTGAACAGGTTGCCATCAAAACTGTGGACAAGAACATCGTGACCAACATCTTGATCATTGTAAGTAACCTTATTTTTTTACTTAAACAGTAAGGTCCAAATAGCAAGCGTTTTATAGACTAGGGGTCTGCTGCACCAGCTGAATGTGAGTTTGATCATAAATCAGGGTGTGATTACAAACAGGAAATACTACATCCGTTGTAGTACTGTACTTTGTACACTCGAACGTAGTGGCCAGTTAGGCTACAACACAACTTATGTTCTGCTGGTGCAAGTACAGAGCAAAATGATGTGACTGTTTACTCGTTCATGCGAACATAACGGAAAACAATCCGTTGTAACATCTCCGCTTATCATAGTTTAGATGTATTCACACAGAACCCATGATAACCACGTCTTTCCTTATGTTAGCCCAGAGAGAGGCGCGAGCTGCCATTGGAGGTGGCTCTATTGGAGATGGTGTCCAAGCCACCTCGTTGCAGCAACGTGGTGGAGCTGCTGGACTATTTCGAAATGCCCGATCGCATCGTCATGGTCCTGGAACGACCCAGCCCCTGCATGAACCTCAGAGATTTCGCCAGACTTCACGACGGCTGTCTGACCGAAGCACAGACACGGGACATCATGCTGCAAGTGGTTCAGGCGGCTCGTCACTGCTGTGACCGCAAAGTGTTACATCGCGACATCAGGGCCGAGAATCTGCTCATCAATACCGACACGATGCAAGTCAAAATGATCGATTTTGTCTGCGGAGACTTACTGAAGGAGACGCCGTACAGAAAGTATGCAGGTAATAATTTCAAAAGAAATATGCAGTAGAACCAGAAGGAAGCAATGGAGAACCATTTTTGGCGTGTTTATTTTTTCTTGTGACATTACACGCAGGCATTCGTGCTTTCTGTCCTCCTGAGTGGCTAATGTTAGGAATGTATGAGGGCATTCCTGCTACCATCTGGGGTCTGGGTATTCTCATGTACGACTTGGTCTGTGGAAACTACCCCTTTAGATCCGACCGAGACCTTGAAGACGGTCAACTGGCCTTATGTCCTGGTGTGTCTCGAGGTGAGTCGATACAGAAGCATCGCATTTATACCTGTGTGATAAAGACTTCTAGCTCAACCTCTGTCTCGTCACTGCACACACAGATTTCCTCGATCTGATCATGTGGTGCCTGGAGTTCGAGCCTGCTTTGCGCCCATCTTTCGAGGACATCATCAGGCATGAGTGGTTCACGGAGTGAGTCCAGGTAGGACAGCGAGACCTAATTAATATGAGCTAAGGCTTTGCTGTAACAGTCAAGATTATACGATTGTACTGGATCGGTATTGAGTTCTGTATCACAGATTAACATGCTTATGTGATTATACGCAGAACAGATCATTATATGAAAGAAACAAAGTGTAAAAAAAAGGAAGCACTAATAGTTTTCTATCTTAGTCTATTTTAATCAACATTTATTCATTTAGCAGACGCTTTTATCCAAAACGACTTTCAAATGTGGAAAGCGATATATATCAAGTGGAGAACAATACAAGTAGTGCTACCATGCAAGACGTATAATAGATCTAGAGAAGCAAAGTGCGCAGATTTGAGGTGTAATTAGAGTAATTAATAGAGTAATTAAAAAATTTAATTTTTATTATAAATAATGTAGGGTTGGAATTTTATTGGTTAGTTAGGTGCTCACGGAAGAGGTGGGTCTTTAGCTGTTTTTTGAAGATAGAAACAGATTCTGTGGTCCGGATTGAGGTTGGAAGTTCATTCCACCACTGAGGGACAGTCAGTGTGAAGGTTCTGGAAAGGGACCTTGAGCCACGCTGAGTAGACACTACTAAGCGTCGGTCGTTAACCGATCTCAGATTGCAGATTTAATATGTTTGTTTGTTTGTTTGTTTGTTTTATTTCATAGATCCCTTCTGGAACCAATGATGTGGCAAAAGCCTGACCACGTACTGCAAAACACACACATACACACACATACACACACACACACACACACACACATGAAAAAACAAAAAAACAAATAGAAATGTTTTAGGCAGACAATAAGTATTATTCTGTATCTAAAACATTTCTTTATTTTTTATTTTAATTTCAATGTGTTGTTTGCTTTGTTATATTAAATGTAGAAAAAAATCTGACATGATTTATCTTGGTTTCTTACTTCTTCTTCTTCTTTTACATCATACAACCTTGCTATTTTAACAGAGGTGTGTAGACTTTTTATTTCCAGTTCTAAGGTGTGCATCACCACCCTCCTACACGCACTGTGGCAGTCTGTCAGTACACTAACACAGATGATTTCAATGATGATGATCTAGTGATCACTGTTTGTCTTAATGGCTTGCATTGTACCATATTTAGAGGTTCTGTTTGTTATCTGGAGATTGCCCTCTTAGGTATGAAAACATTTGTAAATATTCTGCCAGTATGGATGTTTGGTTTTTATTTTTTATTTTATATGATAATTTCCAGGAGCGGCCACTAGATGCCGCTTCAATCCTTCACCATTATCAACTCAAGCATTTCATTTACACCTGAAGATGAAATATATTTTTTATATATATATATATATATATATATATATATATATATATATATATATATAAAAAAAAAAAAAAAAGAGAGAGAGATAGAGAGAGAGAGAGAGAGAGAGAAGAGAGAGATATGATATATATATATATATATATATATATATATATATATATATATATATATATATATATATATATATATATATATATATATATATATATATATATATATATATATATATATATATATATATATATATATATATATATATATATATATATATACACAGTGCCTTGCGAAAGTATTCGCCCCTCTGAACTTTTCAACCTTTTGCCACATTTCAGGCTTCAAACATAAAGATATAAAATTTTAATTTTTGTGTCGTACACTGCACAAATCTGGCCTTTATGGAAGAGTGGCAAGAAGAAAGCCATTTCTTACGTTTGGTGTGACGTTTGGTGTGTCTCCCAGGTGCCTTGTGGCAAACTTTGAGCGAGACTTTTTATGGATATCTTTGAGAAATGGCTTTCTTCTGCCCACTCTTCCATAAGGGCAGACTTGTGCTGTGATGACTGATATTTGTCCTATGGACAGACTCTCCCACCTCAGCTGTAGTTCTCTGCAGTTCATCCAGAGTGATCATGGGCCTCTTGGCTGCATCTCTGATCAGTCTTCTCCTTGTCTGAGCTGAAAGTTTAGAGGGACGGCCAGGTCTTGGTAGATTTGCAGTGGTCTGATACTCCTTCCATTTCAAAATGTTCGCTTGCACAGTGCTCCTTGGGATGTTTAAAGCTTGGGAAATCTTTTTGTATCCAAATCCGGCTTTAAACTTCTCCACTACAGTATTACGGACCTGCCTGGTGTGTTTCTTGGTCTTCATGATGCTCTCTGCGCTTTCAACAGAATCCTGAGACTATCACAGAGCAGGTGCATTCATACAGAGACTTGATTACACACAGGTGGATTCTATTTATCACCATCAGTCATTTAGGACAACATTGGATCATTCAGAGATCCTCGCTGAACTTCTGGAGTGAGTTTGCTGCACTGAAAGTAAAAGGCGAATAATTTTGCACCGCACCACTTTTCAGTTTTTTATTTGCTAAAAAAGTTTAAAATATCCAATAGATTTCGTTCCACTTCACAGTTGTGTCCCACTTGTTGGTGATTCTTCACAAAAAATTAAAATTGTATATCTTTATGTTTGAAGCCTGAAATGTGGCAAAAGGTTGAAAAGTTCAAGGGGGCCGAATACTTTCGCAAGGCACTGTATATATATAAAAAATTTTCCTGAAAGATTTTATGATATAGAAGTTTTTTTAAATCCTCTGAGGTAAAGCAGATCTTCCAGACAGAGCACCTTAGTGGCTGAATATAATTATTATTATGATTACTTTTCAGTTTTGAGCAAAAGCACACGAGAAGCCTAGCAAGCTCTTGGTTTAAAAGCGCAAATAGATCTAAACCACACTGTGTTTCTGCTGTTAAAGATTTTCACCACTCACATCTGTACAGCCTCAATTTATAAATGAAGTATTTAAAATTGTTCAACTATTCATACTTAGATATCAGAAATGGATCATTCATTCATTCATTCATTTGTTTATCCTGGTCTTGGGTGTGGTGGATCCAGAGCCTATCCAAGGAACTCTGGAAACATGATGGGTAGAATCGTCCTGGATAAGGCGGCAGTCCATCCCAAGCCACCCTGCACACACACACACACACATTTATACACTCATTCAAATCCTAACGTATTTTATTCCCTTCATACCACACCAATGTGCTAATGCTGACAACCTTTTATTTATTAAAGAATGATGTCCTACTTTTTAAAAAACGTTCATGACATTTTTTAATGTTGTGTGACGTCCAAAAAACAAGGTATATAACTACAAAGAAACTCCATCCAGAGTTAACAGACATGCTGAGGAAAGTACTGACGGTTTCAAAGCTCTTCACCATATCAGATTATACATGTTTTATAAATCTAGTAGTAGTTATAGAAATAACGTATCAGAAATAGCACATTAATACAAACCTTGCAGCCAACACTATTGCCAGGGATGCTGTTATAATAGAACATTAATCGCCACCTTTTGACCAATCAGATTCAAGAATTTAACATGCTGCAGTTCCAACATTAACTATATACTTTTGATATATAAATGTAAAGATCTGTTATGAGATCTTAAAATCTCAGCTCAGTGTATTAATTACACCCACGGTATTTTATTTTGGTGGTACTAGCAGGAAGGGTACCTGACACACCTCCAGATATACCAGCGAGAGCCGTGAACAAAGACTGTGACATCATCATGGAAATGCGGAGTCCAGCTGGTCAGACACAGGGACAGAGAACGGAGATAAGGCAAGATCCCAGTTGTGATTAGACCACCAATCGTGTGAGGTGATGACAGGGGTGAAGCAACAGCATAAAATGAGCCGTGTGTTAATGATGCACAGGAAATGAGAATGGAGCCACGGTTTCTAAACATGGTGCTCAAATGAAATCTTCAGTACTTACATGATGGTGAATATGACATGGTGTTAAATGTGTTACTGCAAGCAACTGGCAGATGAATATTTTGTTATGCAAGAAACCCCTGTTCAGCATATGAATCAATAATCAAATATTCAGTAATGTTACTTATAACACTACAAACTGCCTTTATGTAGCCATATCAAACTCTTTAATTAATTAATTAATTACATCCTCTAAAATTATTTTTATTTAACAAAGAAAGATGTATCTAAATTGATATAGTGACATTGTGTAAGACGACATTTGTTTATTTATTTATTGCTCGGTACTTTGTAGCAGTTAGTAAGTTTTCCGCCATGAAAAAATCTTCAGAACAGAGGAATTTGCACTTTCCCGTTTCTGGGTAACACGCTGACAAGATTTATTTTGTCTTATTAACTTTAAGCGAGATAAAATAAGAGAAGCTGATGAGGAGCGACTGTTTGTTGCTACTATTACATAAGTGATAATTGTTGCTACTATTACATAAGTGATAACAGGGCTATCTTGTCTCGCAGACAGTCCAGAACATTAAATCTAAATATTAAAAGACACGATGAATGATGTATCATTCTGTAATTCAATTTGTTGCAGTATTAGTGGAATAAAGCAAAACAATCAACTTCAGGATGGTAACAGTAATTGTGGTTTGTATTGGACCACATCAACCAACCCTGACATTGATTGTTTTCCTATAAGACAGTCCATACAGGATTTCTTGGAGTTTTTATTTGTGATTGTTGTGGCTACAAATGCTTGATTTTGCAGCAGCATTTGTCAGAAAACGACATGAACTGGAGAAATAGCAGTTTCACAAAATTGTTTTGGACGTTCTTTCACATTGATGTTTGTTAGTAAATGAGACCTTTTAGTTGTACTCGTGTTCTTCACACGTGAATCGAAGAGGGCTTTGATTGAATGAGCGTTGTGAGGACATCACATCTCAGCCCAAATCTACGGAAAATCTGCGGTAATTTTGAAAACTCGCAAGCTTGTCCGATTATTGCTCTGAGTTTGCTCGATTTTAGTTCATTTCTGCGATCGCAGAATCCCGAAAACCTAGAGGACTGATTGAGAGCGTGATGAGAGCTTCACTGTCATTCTAGACATCGACAAGTATACAGTAGAACAAAATAGTGTTCTCCGAGACCTTAGTGCAACATTACAGAATGTGACAATAATGAACAAACCTGACAAACATGTAGTGCAAAATTAGAAGGGGTGGGGATAAAAAAATCGCCAGTGCACCTTGGACAAGACAATAAATAGGACAATGAGGACAGTACCATAAATACAGCACACCATAAAAAAATGACCCAACACACTACGCAACATAACATTTTATATATTTATATATAAGTAATTTGGAAAAATTGAAAGCTCCACCATATATTGCAGAGTTTCCTCAATTTTGTGTTAATTTCTGCGATTGCAAAATTGCTAAATCCTGGAGGGACTGATAAGACCATGTCTCCAATTGTTTTAACTCATCAAGCTGCATGTGATGAATCAAATGTTAGAGCAGTGAAATATGAAACATTGTAGCGTTGTGGCCCTTCAGGATTAATGAGTTTTCTGTAAAATGCTGTATGTCATTAATCAATAGACTATATGCTACTAGATTCTTCCAAGTCTGAACAAGGTGAACAATGTCTGCAATGTTATAAAAACACGGTTGAAATATTAAACTCTTCCTAAGCTGTTCTCCATCCACTTTCACTCTTAACCCCAGACCCTGAAGGATGGCCAGCCAATCCACCTTTATTCCAGCATGATCCAGCTAAGGAATGTGTGTTAGCAATTAAGACAAGAACAGTGTGGAACATCTAGGGTCATTGACTAGATTGTGAACATCTGCACTAAATAAACTGCAACATCAAATTACATTAATGGTGTCACGAAATGGTGGTGAATGTGGGTTGGCTTTCCATGAAAACTGAGGTGGCTGGTAGCCTAAAACACAATGGGAACGGGTTAAGGCGTGTGGCTGAGTGACGTAGGGAGTTCTTGGCGTACTCGACCCATTGGAGGAATCTGGACCAGTCGTCGGGTTTGATGCACAGAATGTCCGGAGAAACCGTCCTATCTCCTGGTTACCTTGTTCCACTTGACCATTCACTTGTGGGTTGTAGCCTGAGGTGAGATTGATGGTGATCCTCATCTTCTCCATGAAACTGGACCAGAACGGAGACTGGTCCCTGATCACTGACAATTTCCTCTGAGATAACAAAGTACCTGAATACAGTGCATCCGGAAAGTATTCACAGCACTTACATTTACATTTATTCACTTAGCAGACACTTTTATCCAAAGCAACTTACAAATGAGAAAATTTGAGAAACACTCAAATGAGAAGCACTTTTTCCACATTTTGTTATGTTACAGCCTTATTCCAAAATGGATTAAATTCATTATTTTCCTCAAAATTCAACAAACAATACCCCACAACACGAAAGAAGTTTGTTTGAAATCTTTGAAAATTTATTTAAAAAAAAAAAAAAAGCTTTGTACAGCTTTCGTTTGCTTGGAACCTGACCTGTAAGACAAGGTGAACTGGAAGCGGTAGAAGAATAATGACCCGTGAGCTTAACGAGGTGTTAGATGCTTGTCTGTACATAAACTCCTGTCTCCGAGGCATCAACCTCCACGACAAAGGGTATGGACAGGTCCGGGTTAATTTAGCATGTGATCAGCGGTGAAGGCTCTCTTGAGTTTTTCTAATGCTGTTTGGGGGGCTGAATTCCAGGGCATTCGTTTTGGCTTGCCTCTCAGCAGGGACGTTAAAGGGTCTGCGATGGAGCTGAAATGTCAGTAGAAGTTGGCAAAGCCCAGAAATCAGAAATCATTGTAAATCCCTGACTGTTCGTGGAGTGGGCCAATCCACCACTGCCTATACCTTACTTTGATCCATGGTGACACCCTCAGAGTTGATGATGTAGCCCATGGACGAGATGGTGTGCTGGTGGAATTCAAATTTCTCTGCTTTACCATAGAGTTGGTGTTAAGCAGTCTTTGTAATACTTGACGTACTTGGGCGACATGTTCTCCAAGGGAACTTGAATATATCAGAATGTCGATGTATGTATGTTGATGTAATTTGAACATCATTGAAGAAACAATGTAACACTGAGTGGGTGCTAGAGAGCAGGGGATGTAGAGGGTCTGATGTATCCTTGCACACCATCTCATTCATGGGCTACATCATCAACCATGAGGGATTCTCTTGAATATATTCCTCCATAGCTTGTTGTTCCGTCTGCGATAGTGGATTCACCTGCTTTCAAGGTGGACTGGCTCTGGGAAGCACTTCAATAGCACAGTCATATGATCGGTGTGGCTGGCTTTCTCCAAGAGGTCCTGATATTCAGGGGGAACTTGAACTGGAGTGGGTTGGTTAGAGCTTCGATGGATGTAGCCACCAGTGAAAATATTGTTGTTTGTAGATAGTGTGCAAGGCAGTGAGTAGACCTGTATGTGATTTGTTTGTCAGTCCATGAGATGCATGTGTTATGTTATTCCAACCAGGGGAGACCTAGGATAACGGGATGTCTAACAGAGACTGTGACATAGAGGATGATGATCTCTTTGTGGAGTGCACTGTCTTGGAGGGTGAGAGGCTCAGTGCAGTGTGAGATGATCCCTCTCCCGATTGGGGATCCAGCAATGGCTTGGATCTTCTGTGGCTGTAGTAATGGATGAACTGGGATGTTGAATTGGTTCACCATATCTTGATCGATGAAATTCCCCACCACTCAGAATCAATCAGCGCTTCTAGGACAAAAGACACCCCTGAGTATTCAACCATGACTGGTAGAAGGAATGTTTCTTGAGAGAATAACTGGGATGGACTCACCCTTTGAGAGTGGGGTCTGAGAATTGAGAGGGCATTGCAGGATTAATCAATCTGCAGTCAAAGCAACAAAACTCTCGCTGGCATCTCTCTCTCTCCTCTTAATTGAGCCACATGGGCCCCAGCTGCATAGGCTTTGTGGTGGCCTTCGGTGCTGTGCAAGCTCCCTCACTACAGGTTGGGATGGCAGCTCTGAAGAAGGCCAAATCACCAGGTCAATCAGTGAATCAAGGGTGAGTTGTTCATAACGGCAGGCTAGCGCTGTTATCACTCCTGGGTTAAATCAATTCCGAAATACAGTTTTTAGTGCTGGTTCATTCCACTCACTCCTGCCGGTGATGGTCCACCTCGCTCCCATACTGCTGTTGCCAGGTGGGCGCATTATCGGTTAAGAGTTCCATGAAGTAGGTGATATTCTGTGCCTCTGGCATGCCTGCATAGCTGGCAAAGAACAACGAGCATTGCAGGAGAAACCCTTTGAATCGTGCTGGATCACCTGCATACTTCCCCGACACTGGTATGGGAGGAAACAAGGTGTGAGTCTGCATGACAACCGGAGTGTTCTTGGACAGACTTGCTCTGTCAGGTAGGTGAGCTGTTGGTGATACTCTCCCATTAGTCACCTGTGGGCCACAACGGTTCATCGCCACTCCATTGTACCTGCTGCTTCCATGTTGAGGTGAAGTATTCTGTCACAAAATGGAGGCGAAGAGAGAAGCAATTGCAGGTTATGTAGTTTAATACCAACTTGCATGGCAGCTCTGCTACCACTGGTGTGTGTGTGTGTGTGAATGGGTGAATGAGACACAGTTTGGAAAAAAGAGCTATATAAATTTAGACAGAGAGCTATTCATCTGAGCATATACTTCGCATTGTGTGTGAACAGTCTCTATGAAGGAGTGGTGTGGGTGCAATTGGCAGCAGGTGTGTCTAATTAGAATTCAGGCGATGGTGAGCATGTTTGGGAGTTGTAATTTTCATCGGCCATGTTTGTCGTTCATGGTGCATTCTGGGAAGTGGAGTCACTGGTTTGCTGTGATATAACAAATGGACTCATTATGATTACTGATTAAAAACAAAACAGGTGTATCTCTGTGATGTTGGTCTGTGTGAATGTAGGAATATCTTCATTCTTCATCAGGTAAACACCTCTGGAATTCTGGAAATGGCAGGTATATAATCAGTAAGAGGCATGTAAGTGTCGTGTTGCCAGGTTGGTCTGAAATCCCGGACATTTTCCTTGCATCTACAGTAGGTCTATACTATAATCACACACCAATATCATGCCATCTTTTAATTAAGTAATTTCATTGGCCTATTTATAATTCCCAGTTACAACTACTGATCATATTTGTAGTCTATTGCTTTGCTTAAGATTTATACACTCTAACAAAAAACAGCGTTCCTTGTTGTTCCATTAGAACCCTAAAGGTTACCTTCAATGTGCATAGTTCACCTGGAATTGTGGATACCTCAGAAAAAAGAGGAGTAAACCATAGCTTTCCTTGTCGATGGGGTGGAACCCTCAAGCATTCTCCTTTTGTGCTTTTAGTATGTGTCTATTGACTTTAAAGCTTTGCTCTAAAAAACAATTTCAGGTCAATCATATACCGTAAATCATGTTCAAATTATTATAGGTACACTATATTCCCGTCTCCAGGTGGATGTATATCTTTGAAAGACAGAAGAAAATATATCCATGATTGTGGGTTCAAGCCAGTGACAGGTTGTGCACATTTAATTAGCTTTCCAGACTATGAAAAGTACAGTTTGGTGCTTTTATTTATGGGAGATGGGTGGCTACCAGTTTGGCACGCATCAAATCTGGCAACCCTGCGAACTAAACCGCATCCTTCCCTCCCACCTCTTTCTCGTAGGGGGGGCTGTAATGCGCATCTGTCCCTTTAAGAGGTCTCGGGTCCAGTGCAGCGGGGATTTTTCCTTTTCTCCGCGGCCACGCAGCGCGATGAGGAGCAGCGCCGAGGCGAAGCCATGCGCGCCGGGACCGCCTTCCTGCTGCGACTCACCGCGCTCTGCATCATCCTGCTCTCCCACGCAGCAGCAGCTTACTTCGGGTCAGACCTACACCTATTCTCCGTGGAATGAACCTCAGAGTTCCCGTTTATTATTATTAATTGTATATATATTTTTTGGGGTGTGTGGGAAGCCATTTGAGCAGTTTGGGAAGTAGAACTCTACTTGTGTTTCAAAAAACGATTACAGAATAAAGTTATATTTGTATGTCAGACTTGTTAATTATAGTAATTAGGAGCTGTGTAGGGATCTACTTTGGAGCTGTTTAGGAGCAGGTCGCGACGCGTGATGATGGTGCTGTTGCGCGCAATTACGCGCGGCTTTCCTTCTGGTTCATTATAAATCCCGAGCTAAGAAAAGTGAAAAAGATTCAAATGACAGATTATTATTATTATTATTATTATTATTATTATTATTATTATTATTATTATTAACACCACGATTATTGCCTCACTTTCCACCTTGCCATGACCTTCGCAATCTTTTTCTTTTTTTATTTCTATAAACCTGCAGTTTTGGGGAGAATAGTGTCTGCCAAATAGGCCTATCTGGTACCGTGCTTATGTACCGAAACCTTGAACCACAGATTGGGGGGTAATAATAAGTTGACCTGCTATTGTTAATTCGATGATTTGATTTGATATCTGATTGCATTGATTTGATTGATGTAGGCTACACTATACTTAGAACTTAGATTAGATTGGCCCGTGTGCCACATTAGACACTACATAGTGTCTTTACATGTTCAGCATGTATATATTTCACAGAAAAACACCTAACTATAGCTTAGTGTCTACTATTCAAATGCACGTATTCAAATTAAAGTTGCATTCAAAGCACGCGCAGACTGCAGCCTATTGGTCTCAGTGACTGTAAAAAAAGAAATAAAAATAAAATAAAATAAAAAGGATTGTTGCAAAACTTAATGTTGTTAAAGTAAAAAGGTAAAAGTGTATCTTAAAGAAACAACTGCAATCATAGGTGTGCAATAATCCCAGTTTGTCTTGCATTAAATATTCAGTGGAGGTTATATTGGATTTTCTAGGCTCACGGGCCAGGAGCCCTTGGCTTTTTTGTCCAGCCCGTACAGCAGCGAGACCGCAGGTGGAAAAGTGCACGTAAAACAGTGCGAACAGATGACGCTAACGCGGCGTCAGAAGCGCGCGTGCCGCCGCGAGCCGGGCCTGGCGGAGACGCTGCGGGAGTCGGTGCGCCTCAGCCTGATGGAGTGCCGTTACCAGTTCCGCAATGAGCGCTGGAACTGCAGCACGGACGGCCGGGGAAGCCTCCTGAAGCGAGGTAGGGCTTTAAGAGCTGGATCATACTGGAAATCAGGAGGTGCTGAATTCTTATACTGCATGCCTTATCTCAGTGCTCTCCAAACCTGACCCTGGACTTCATGACCCATTTAGAACCAGTCCGATAATGTTTCTTTAGTTTTGGATTAACTAGACGCACTCTCAGAAATAAAGGTACCCACCTGCACGTTCCGTTGTGGGCGCGTCTTTTGTAGTATTTCTAGTATCCCACATCTATTAGTGTCTATCTATTACCTTTGAAGGTGCGCCTTTAATTAGCTTTCAGAGTAAAGCTTTATTTGAGATTTTCAGACTTTTCAGTCTGTTAATGCACTGTAGATTTTGGATTAGAAAACTGCCACGTGATATTTTTTTAAATAAAATATTAAAGGCGTTATATAAAGCATACTGAGTTGTGGGTTTGTTAACTTTGGCGCATCATTTACTGGAACATCAAACACTCAGAAAAGCCGCCAGTGTTAAATGATGGCTTTGGTGCGGCAGTGGTGTGAAATCTATAAAATCTGTGATCCCATTATAGTGCTGAATTTACACCTACACACTGCTCGCATCAAGTGTTCGTTTGTGTCTCGTATAAACACTGGTGTGAATTCAACAATGGATACTTTGATGTGTGGTTGGACTTGTTCCACAGCAGAGTTTCGACGGGTGAAGTGTGGGCCAAAGAAACAATGCAGAAAATCTCCCTTCATCATAATAATGTAGCCATACTTACTGATATACAATAACTATATAATATAATATATTTAAAAAATATAACATTTTGATATATATATAGTCAATATATGAAAACTAAATATAGTTCCACCTTAAGCAGACGTTGTCCTCGCAGTGCTCAGGCTGTCACACACTCTGGCCAAAGCGTGCAGTTCAGGCCGTATGGAGCGTTGCACATGTGACGACACTCCGGGTCTGCAACAGCGTGAAGCGTGGCAGTGGGGAGTGTGTGGAGACAATCTGAAGTACAGCACCAGGTTCCTCAAGAAGTTCCTGGGCCAGAAACGGGTTAGCAAGGACCTGCGGGCTCAGGTCGATGCACATAATATAAACGCCGGCATCAGGGTGAGTGACACGACTGCTTTTGGATACAAACTCTTGTTAATGCGGCGGCTATTTATATATTTGTAGAGGAACGGCAATTGGACGATTGTTGTTTGAGAATATTTATATTTATTTATTTGATATATATATCGTTGGTATCTTAAATAAGAAAATTTAACCGTACAGTACTTTCTGACACTGTGGTAGTCCTCTATTGTAGCTAAATTGTTGTTATTACACCTATTTCTAAAAGCTAAGTAAATTCAATGAATTCAACCACTGCACTGTTGGTTTCTCAAATCTGATTGGTCAGAAATCGATTCTGACAGTAGTACCAGCTCTAATTCAAATGATAAGTTAATACTATCGTTTCTACGTGTATTCACAGGGACTTGGATGGTTCATCATCTACATAATCTAGGGATAATAATAATAATAATAATAATAATAATAATAATAATAAATGGAAAACATTGTTTGATTTGGTGAAGAGACCTTTATTTCACGTTTATGGAAGGAGTCTCCAGTGTCAGCATTTTTTCTTAATGGTCACTAAGTTTTCAAGACAGAGGACTTGGCGCTTTCTGATTTCTCTGCAACATGTCAAGCTGCATTTTTCTGTCGTATTAACTTCATGAGGAAAAATAAATAAATAAATAAATAAATAAAAGAATCTGGGGAGGGAATTAATGTTCATTGCTGTCATAACATAAGCAATACCAGGAACTGACTGTATGATAATGTAAGCTAATGGATGTCACTATTGAAGTCCTCCTTCTCACAGCCTTGGGTTAAGAATTTCTATAAGGCTTCTGCTCAGCTTTCCCTCTCATAGATAAATCTCTTTCTTGATTGGTGGGATGCGACCCTCTTTGACAGCTGCCCAAAACAATTTTTGCCCAAGGTGAGGCAAGATAGATAGATAGATAGATAGATAGGCAGTTACCGTTCGGCCCTCTGGAGACAGGTGTTGCTTCCTCTGGCCTAGGCTTGCTGTGGGGGTCTTCTGCAAATTAGAGGGTTGCCATCTAGAGCATTATACGGGGAAGAAGCAAGTATAATATATGAGCAGTTTTTTTTTTCCTGCATGACATATGTTTTCTACGTGGCCACACTCAAGACGTCCATAAATCGTCTTACAGATCGGCTGCAGATTATCAGCCTCAGGCAGCAAGAGAGAAAGAGTCACACCATGAAAGAAGATAACCTTTAACAATCTAAGATTTCCCTGGGTGAACACTCAGAGCCAATAACAAACTGGTTAACTAAATGTTTGTTGTCCTCCCCTCCCCTTTGTTGCTCTTTCTATCTATCCATCTCGCTGTGTTTCGGAGAGAGTGAATGAGAGATGGGAAAAAGGTGAAAACATGGCTCGCAGGGGGACTTCATACCTGTGCTGGGTGGAATAATGTGTGTAGCCCCCTCTCTCTTCACATATTGCCCCTGGGTGTAACCCTCACCCCTGACCCACCGGTGATATGACCTCGTTCTGCCCTCTTGTCTGAATACTTGGAAACTCTTGACCATATATCCGTGATTATATATATATTGACCATATATCCGATGTTAGAATAGGTCGCTCTTGTAGCCCATGCTTTTTTTTTCCCTACAGAGGACAAAAAGATGAAAGAGAAATACCCAAAATGGCACAAAGAAGTTGGCATTTGTGATTAAAAACACTGTGAAGGTCTACAGGAGTGGGCCCTGTACCAACCCTGTTCCTGGAGATCTAACTTCCTGAATATTTTAGCTCCAACCATAATCGTGCCCACCTGACCATCTAATCATTGCCTTAAGAAGTTCTTGATCAACCAAAAGAGGTGTGTTAGATTCTGGTTGGAGATGAAACCTGCAGGAAGGTAGATCTCAGGCAAGAGGGTTGGTGGCCACTGATCTACAGATCCCAAGGCATCCCATATATACCCTGCAGGAAAATAACTCTGTCACATAAGAAGCCAAGATAAGATCTTTACTAATGAATCAGCCTTATCTGGCTGTCAGCTCTCTTTTACTGTATTTCCTCTATCACTCAAATGCTAATTTATGCTCTGTATTTCTTTCAGGCTGTAAAGAACGGGCTGGTGACGACCTGCAAGTGTCACGGAGTCTCCGGCTCATGTGCAGTGCGCACGTGTTGGAAGCAGCTTTCGCCCTTTTATGTGACAGGCCAGCTGCTGAAGTATCGCTATGACACGTCCGTGCGTGTCCTCAGCGTCACCAATGCAGCTACCGGTGACACCGAGCTGGCCGGGCCGGCACGCCGAGGTGACACGGCTCCCCGACCACACCCCTCCGAGCTAGTGTTCTTAGAAGAGTCGCCTAGCTTCTGCCGCCCTTCTCGGTACTCGGCCGGTACAGCCGGCCGCTCCTGCGCCAAAGACACAAGCTGCAGCAGCCTTTGCTGTGGACGCGGCTACAACACAGCGCTGCGCCTCGTCACACTGTCCTGCAACTGCCAGGTACGGTGGTGTTGCCACGTCGAGTGCCAGACCTGTGTCCGCGAAGAGGAGGTATACACGTGCAAGAAGCACTGAGAGGAACCGAAAGAGATCGAAGCAAAACGGAGCTCCAACTGACTCCACTGGCGCAACATTTCTCCAATTCTGGCCTCTCAGACAAGTGTGGGCAAAGTTGGACAAGACCCCCCCCAAACCCCCCAAGGCATGGCGGTCCGAAATAGGAGTTGTGCTCTTGCTGTCATGGAAGAAAAGGGAACGTTGTGGGAATTCCATGATTCTCACCCGCGGAGGTTGCTTCAAGCAAGAAAAAAGCGACTGATAGAGGTCTTAACAGGACTGATCTCCTCCTCTCTGAATGCACTGCAATTAAATGAGGGTTTTCTGGTTTTCACGGGTAGGTGCCATGAATCGTTTTGCGGGACTCAACTTAGAGGTGCTGGAGCGGATCTGGAAGAAATGCGAGACAGTTGATCCATCCAGTCATTTATCTGTCTCTCTGTATGTCAGTCTGTCTGCCTGTCTGCCTTCCTGCCTGTGTTTAAAACAAAAACCTAAGGCTCAAATATGCTGATATTATGAAGCACTTAAATTTGTCATGTGATTACTGTCTCACTCGTATGTTTTGATAGGAAGGAAATGGATCTGAATGCTAATTAAGTCCAAGGTAAAGTTATCAGAAATACTGGAAGCTGGAAAGCTGATAGAATTTATACTGTATATGTTATACTGTATAACATTCTTTAAAAAAAAGAAAAAAATCATATCGTGAATCAACAATTGTAGAAAACAGATCATCGTACATTATTCTTGTTGTTATTAAGTACTCAGAAATCCTATATATAATAAGCCACCTGACACACGAAAGAGCACTCGAGTGCGTTAATAGTGTGTGGTCAAGATTTCCACCAGCTGCGTAAAATTTGTGAAACATCTGCTCACTTATTGTAGTGTCTTTATGCTGGACGTTGCCATCATGGACAAATGAGGACCTTATTCCCAGAACAAAGATCACCCCCATCACGTTCCCTACATAAAGCCTACTTCGGCACCATCTGAGGCTCTTTCATGTCTGCGAAGTCTTTGAAAAGGCTCATTCCACCGCCTTATTACCAATCAGAGGAAATAACAGCTGTTAATCTCTCGAAAGCCCCGCGTTTCTGTTGGTCTTAAGGTCACACACGGACTGCACAGCACGTCTTAGTCACGTCGCCTTAATGGCTTTAATGTTTGTCGTGTTTTAAGTTAGAGATACTTTGAAAATCTCCAAATAATTATGTGGATCCTTAAGTTGAAGTGGTAGTGCACGAGACTGGGCCTTCACTACATGTCATGGACATACTGTATGACAGAAATTCATGTGCACTTATGCGCAGTTAAATATTATCAAACTGAAAGCTGGAACCTGTGAGAGAATACGTGCCTACTTGTGCAATATGTGTGTGTGCGTGTGTGTGTGTGTGTGTGTGTGTGTGTGCACAGGAAGAGAACTTCAGTAAAATTCAGTCAAGCTGAGGAAGATCCAAGCTTCTAGTGTTATGGTTAGTGAACTGAGGGTTGTACAAAGCGTACAAGAGGCCCAGAAGATCTTTACATTTCAGTTACAATAAGGGATTTTTCCACGTGATTTAAGCCTCAAATCGTCCGCAGACATTAAATTCATTTCACTTACGTCTTTTAATTCTTTTTCTTTTTCTTTTAAAGGCTGTGTATAGTCCAGTCGATGTTATAGAAATGAAAGAACGATGATTGTACTCTGATACGTGAATCATGTATTTCTCATGCATCTTGTATTATCTACAATCATACCAAACCCAAACCCAAAAGGATAAGAAAAAGCAGCAAAACGTAATATTTTACCTAAGAGAGCCCGGTCGAGTGACTTTGAGGATATCTTTAAGTGAGATTATGTCTAAAAGGAGTCAGAGGGATACACCCATTGATGCAAATTTCTGCAAACCATTGCGGAAGCAGAGGAAAGACAATTTCAATTGCTCCCTTATCCAAGTGCATGTGTGTGTGTGTGTGTCTGTGTGTGTTGAAATGTAAAATGCATACAGTGTTTATATACTCATTCGTTAAGTAGCTGTAGGTTTGTGTTCGTATGGGTTTAGCAGTATCATATTTTTCCTTGCATAAGGCACACTTTCTCCTGGGGATTTTTTTTTCTACCTCACATGCTTTTGGGGAAGTCAAATATTAAAAAAAAAAAAAAAGAAGAAAAAAAAAAAAAAAGTTTATATTCATATCTAAGCAGATATTTAAAACAAAAGCTTTTTTTTTTTTTTTTAAATCTTAACATCCAACACCTCTGAACTAGTATATACACCTTTTTTTTTTTTTTTTAAACAAACACTTTATGACCTACTTCTTTATTTAATAATTAGAATAATGACTTTATTATCAAAGTATGACGTTAACCTCTGTATAGACTGGTTTCTATTATATATATATCATCCAGAAATAAACATGAACTTTGACCTAATCGCTCCGTCTCTGTGGTCGAACACCTGTGTGACGCTCCTCACGTGAGCGGTTTTAGTTAAATGAGAGCTCGTTATTATGCAGCCCACTGAGGGAACGCTGACCTCTCTGATCACGTCACGACTTGATCATGCCCTGGTCTAGCTTCCATCAGTATTCACGCTGTGGTATTTCAACTTTAGCACCAATTGCATTATTTGTTTATTTGGTTGTTTTTTGTTTTTTAAAAAAAAAAAAAGACAATATTACCAACAAAGGTAGTTTTGCATAGAGTGTATTACACTAAGAACGTTTCGGTTGTAAGGTATATTGTCAAACAGGACATGTTTTCATTTTATTCCCTCAAGTCTACTATACGTATCCTGTGCAGGAACATTGTACTGAAAGTTTGAAGGTTCTAGTACAGCGAAAAGTGTTATACGGCAAATATGCCCCTCCTACGTAAATAACAGCACTACCTGTGTATCTAGAGGGATGTATAATTGGAATTTAACTGAATATGAATACATTATTTTGGTTGAAGAGATAATGAGTTATACACAGATACAAATATAGATATGAATCAAAGGATGCACAGTGTTTGTTGTTGTTGTTGTTTTTTAAAACTTGACATTAAGGTTCACAGAGGGTGTTTACTTACATGTAGGTGAGCTGTCAGATATGAAACTTGCAGGACAAAGAAAGACCATGTTCGTTAATGTTATCACGAGCGTTGCATTCGTTCGAAACGCATCAACGGTGTTCATTCATTTATCCTTAGTAACTGCCTGGTCAGGGCTGGGGTGCTTTAAACTAGGCGACTTGTTTGTTTATATGTTGGGAAATAGAGCCAGTTCAATTAGTTCGAAAATCGAAACGTCAGAAAGTCAAACAGAATGACTATATGAGTGGGATTTAAAACCCGTGCACATCTCTTTAAAAAAAGAAAAGAAAAGAAAAGATCTTCCAGATCAGGACTCTTCAGGTTTAAATCCAAATACAGACACAGACACAGATACAGGTTGTTGGGGGAATACACAGATACACATCGCATTACGTCCCTAACATAGAGTGTACGTGTAACTAAAAAAGACTATTTATTTTCTGCAAGCTAATCTAATGCTGTAAGATTAAAATGAATTCCGACAGGGGTGCTTGAAAGTTTGTGAACCCTTTTGAATTTTCTATATATCTGCATAAATATGACCGAAGGCATCGTCAGATTTTTGCCAAAGTCCTAAAAGTAGGCAAAGAGACCCCAGTTAAACAAATGAGACCAAAATGTTAAACGCGGACATTTATTTATTAAGGAAAATGATCCAATATTTCATATCTCTGAGTGGCGAAAGTATGCGAACCTCAAGGGTTAGCAGTTCATTCGAAGGTGAAATTAGAGTCAGGTGTTTTCAGTCAATGGGATGACGATCAGGTGTGAGAGAGTGAGCGTCCGGTTTAATTTAAAGAACAGGGATCTGTCAGACTCTGAGCCTCACAACACACGTTTGTGGAAGTGTATCATGGCACAAACAATGGAGATTTCTGAGGACCTCTGAAAAAAAAAAAAAAAAAGAGTTGTTGATGCTCATCACACTGGAAAAGGTTACAAAAGGTCATATTTATGCAGATGTACAGACAATTCTAATTCACAACCTTTCAAGCACCAGTGAGATATATATCTGCGTTTAATGTAATAAAGCACCGACGTCTGAGTTTAAACATAAACTAACCAGATTAGACGTTTTAAATGCAACATTTATTATTTTGTTTCGTGCACCTGGATATATAGAGACATTCTCGTGATCCAGGTCAGTGTCCTCTTTGATGATGTCAGTCTATTCGTGTATTGTGTTTTTATTAAATTTTTTTATTATACGACTTTCTCACCCATATGTAGCTAAAAGCAATCAAAGCACTATATTAAAAAAAGGGACATGCACCACTGAACAGATTTGTTTATTAGGGAGGACCCATGCCCAGTGACACATGAATTAAGCCTTGGCAATTTCAGTGAATGTTATTGCCAAAAAAAAAAAAACACGAGTACAGTCCTCTTGACAGGAAAATGGAACAGATAATGCAGTTCTCTGTGTGAGATATAAGACAGGCATTAATTATGGCTTTACACAAACCTGGACAAAAACACACACACACACACACACACACACACATAGACAAATTTGGATCACAAATATTCACTCTAATTTTGTCGGATTAGACATGCCGGTCAGGATTACAGTATAGAGAGGAATAAAGCGAGCTGTGTTTTATTGACTGTTTAAGTAAACAGAAGATGACCCGACCTCTGAATGGTACTTGACCTATGTATGGCACAGATTCCAGCCAGAGGAAGTTGTGTCTGCTATTAACAGACACAACGGCAGGGTTTTTTGTTTGTTTGTTTGTTTGTTTGTTTGTTTTTTAGCACATGTAGACTTCTTTTATTTATAACAATTGAAGAATGTTAACCTTCTCCATAACATCTTAATGAACGTCCCATAAACTCAAGCAATGTTTGTGAAAAAATAAATAAATAAAAATGAAAAGAATGTTCCATAGATGAATGAATACAAATTGTGGATTGGAGTTTGCAGATGATCGTGTGTAAGACCGCCAGAGTTTTATTGCTAGCTGCCATGGCAGCCATAAGCCCAAACCCAAAACACATACACACACACACACACACACACACACACACACACACAGTGCTGTAGTGTGTGTGTACTATACGAGCGTGTGGGTATTCGCCATCGCTTTTTGATGCGTGTGACGGTAATAACACGATGTCCTGTCTCTCTTTGCTAGAGATGTAATGACTATAATAGACCTGCGCTATTACCCACTCTCGCTGCCGGGGCACCTCCACCGAGCAGACCCTCCTAATCACTGTTTATCAGCACTTATCTTTATTAAAAAGAGCAATCAGGAGAGAAAGGGAGGGATAGGTAGGGTGTAGGAGGCCAAGTGGAACAGGTTTAATGTCTACAAGACAACAAGTCTTATCATACGCTTGCTTGGGGGATGAAGGTGATTTAGTGTGGAACTTTAAAAATGTGCTCTTGTTTCCTTGTTTTAAAACCACACACACACACACACACACACACACACACAGAGGGATAAGCACTTAGACAGACGCATGCTTCACATAGACACATACTTCAACAAAGGAATTTTTGCCCCTCAGGGTATTTAAAAAAGAAAGAGAGACAGAATACTGCAAGGAAGGAGTGATTGATGGACAACTGTCATTTCTGTTTCAATTCAATTCGATTTTATTTGTATAGTGCGTCGAACAAAGCACCGTTACAGAAGTCAAGACATACGGTAGATTCAGATCCATAACGTGCACGCCGGAGCCGTTAGCGGCAAGGAAGAACGCTCCGAGATGACGCGAGGAAGACACGTCAAGAGGATCCGAACTCAAACGCGAACCCTTTCACCAGTACTCGGTGTGTTGAAAGGACGTTCGGTATGAGCGGATTGTGAATAAGAGTCCTGGGACGAGTGTTTACGATTACAGCAGCGGTTCTTATCCACTAAACAAAGCACGACACTGGAAATAAACTGTTTTGCGGACGTGCAAACCTTTCACGTATCCACGTGAGACCATCTACAACAGCAGACCATCAGTCACTGTTTGACGTCTCGGACACGGAAACCAGAGATTTAATGAAGCAGAGAGAGACAACCATTGGCCTACAGCAAACCTCTCAAACTTCACTTAAATATTCCACACACACACACACACACACACACACCCCAGAGTTAGTTATAATCAAACGATTCAAATATTAAGCACGTTAGGCAAATATATAACGTATTTGTTTATTATAGCTATAGGCTTTTTATTCTTGAACTTTTGAAGGAGAGAAAAAAATAAACCCAGCTCCAGGTGGTACAAGATTTGAACCATTGGTTTGTATCGCGTTAACGACCGTATTTTTCGAGTATTACACAGTCTATTAATGTTATATACAGTACGCCGAATGTGCTTTTGAAATATTATGGTTTAACATATATACGAAGCATAGTTATGTTAAAGTACGTCATTCAAATTATGGTAGAAGAATCATAGTTGACCATAAAGAGTCCTAGTAAAAGCATGACTAGGTGTGTGTCATGGTAAAAGCAGTAAATTGCAGTGAAGTTTTCTAACTTACTGAAGGTTAGAATTGTGTGACCGGTGTAATTTTATACCTATGCGATTAAAGTGAGCAGGCACTTAAGGTTATAATTGAGGATGGCTCAAAAATGAAGTATAATAGGTTTATAAACAGAGTAAATACCCTGTATGTTTATATGGCTATTAGATTAGAGATTTGATGAGGTTAGATATTAGACCGTCCATATAAGATTTCACTGTGTGTGTGTGTGTGTGTGTGTGTGTGTGTGTTTTGGGGGATTGTTGCAGCCAAAAATGTCCGATTTTATTTAGCTGCGGCTTTTTTCAATGTTTTTTAATTTTTTTAACCGGAAAACTGCAGAAATCGCAATCGCACATAATTGTTTCGCACGTTCTTTCACACTGATGTTTGTTAGTAAATGAGACCTTTTGACCTGTACTCGTGTTTCGAAGCACGTGAATCGATGAGGGCTTTGACTGAACGAGCGTCGTGATGAGGTCACATGACGCGCCTCGGCCCGAATTTGGAAAATTTCAAGCTCCTCCGATCTGAGTTCGTTTCTGCGATCGCAGAATGGAAAAAATGCTGGAGGGCTGATTAGAGAGCTTCACGTTCATCCTAGACATCTACAAGTATACAGTAGAACAGAATAGTGCTCTCCGAGACCTTAGTGCAACATTAACGGTCAACAAACCTGACAAACATGTAGTGCAGAATTAGAAAGAAAAAAAAAATCGGCAGTGCACCTTGGACAAGACAATAAATAGGACGATGTGTACAATGAGGACAGTACCGTTAATACCACATTAAATACGACGCAACACACGACACAACATAGTATTACACAGCCACAATCGTGTTATTAAAATATAAAAGTATATTGTATAACTAAATAAGATGACAGAGAAGCAAGGTCCTATAGTCACCTCTCAGAAAGGGATTATTACATGTATTCACTTCATTCAGACTTAATAAAAATCATATCTAGATCACATTAATTGAAGTCCTCAATGTACCATCCAAGCCAAACTGTCTGAAGCCAAGACAGTGCTATACATTCACAGGTATGTGTGTGTGTGTGTGTGTGTGTGTGTAGAGGTCAGTGCGGTGACCCTCATGGGGTCTAAAGAAGCTGCCACAGAGCTAGTTTAATAACGAATAGTAAAGCCTTCATTTCCCCAAAACTGAGCATCCAGAGAGAACAGAGTCCACTTCTCACGCACCCATCCCAAAGACAGAGGCCCCCACCAGGGAACTGTGTGTCTGTGTGTCTGTGTGTGTGTGTGTGTGTGTGTGTGGTGACAACTCCAGCTTGTTTTCTCAGTGGAGTAAAGAAGATAAATCTGTTACTCCCTCAGGACGAGACACTTTATCTGCCATCTTTAGACTAACGAACAGGAAACACACACACACACACACACACACACACACAGAGAGAGAGAGAGAGAGAGAGAGAGAGAGAGAGAGAGAGAGAGAGAGAGAGAGAGAGAGAGAGAGAGAGAGAGAGAGAGAGAGAGAGAGAGAAATGTCTAATGCCAAACAATAGTCCTTCGGCCCCTTTTGAAACCACTGATAGTTACACTAGCAGACATTAAAAGCACTAAAAAGCAAATGGACAACCACAAACGAGCCACACAGGATTACGCCTCTCTCTTTAAAGGGGCCGAGAGCTGAGGTCAGCGGGTCATTGACTCTCGACATTTTCATAAATATTATCCTCTGTTGCTTAGCAAACGTCTTTTTACATGTAGCGAGTTACATATTTTGAGGTAGATTGCAGGTTTATACATCACCAATTGGTACACATAGATGCTTAGCGTAGCATGGCGACTAGCCTGCTGCTGCCTGAAGCGAATCCTTGTTAATATGAACCGTGAACCTGATGGCAAAGGCCACTGTACATTCAGCGCACGTGTGATGAGAAAGAGAGAGAAGAAACGAGAGAGGAAATAAGTGTGTGTGTGTGTGTGTGTGTGTGAGAGAAAGAGAGAGAGAGAGAGAGAGAGAGAGAGAGAGAGTTTTGAATGTGAAATGACTAATGTTGTTGCTCAAGAACACCCAGAGCCTGCAGCTATGATAGGATAAGCTCCTTCATACCTCTGTCCCTTCGTCCCATCATCCCTCTACCTTCACATTCTTTCTCTCTCTCTCTCTCTCTCTCTCTCTCTCTCTCTTCATCCTTCATCGCCGACACACTCCTGCTTCCATATCCGTTCATTTTGCCCTTCATACAACTCTTTCATCCTTTTATCCTTTTATCCCTTCATAACTAGATCCAACTAAGCCTGCACTCCTCGCTCTGTCCATACCTCTGTCCAGAGTACCATCTCAGAGAGGGTGAGTTGTGTTTGTTGGTAAGTGTGTTAGTTCACTCAGTGAGCACAAAAAAGTACCTGAATGAACCAATGAAGAAGTGAAAGTGATTAAGTGAATAAGTGCAAGTACGTACCTCAGTAAGTAAAGTAAGTGAGTGATACGAGGAATGTCGTCTCCAAAAGAAAGATCTCATGTTCTGTAGTTGATTAGACACTGGATTTATAGTGTGCAGTTTATTAGGAACATCATGCAGTTATCCAAATAGCCAATCGTGTGGCAGTAGTGCAATTCATCCAATCATGCAGGTATAAAAGCTTCAGTTAACGTTTACATCAAACATCAGAACGCCGGTCGACTTTGACCATTGCATGGTTTTGGGTGCCAGACTGCATCATTCTGGTTTGAGTATTTTAGAAAAATCGCCGGGGATTTTCACACACAGTGGTCTGTAGAGTTTACACAGAATGGTGAGGAAAACAAAAAACATCCAGTGAGTGGAAACGACGAGAATGGACGGACTGGTTCGAGCTGACAGGTCACGCAAATAACCGCTCTTTACAACCGTGGTGAGCAGAAAAGCATCTCAAAACACACAAAACGTCGAACAGTGGCAGTCTGGTCAGCCAAAAACTGGATGAAGATTGAAAACCCAGTCTTCAGCTTCCTAGTTTCAACAATCACAGATCACATACTATTATCCAAAATACTATGAGATATCCAGACTCTTAATCATAGTCTCATGCTCATCCTTTTGCCAATGATTCTTGTTTAACACACACACACACACACACACACACACACACACACACACACACACACATACACACACACATGCGCACACATAATCTGGGTTTAAGTGCCTGAGAGCTGGGAAAGTGGTGAGGGAGGATTTCCCATCAGCATATGCACAGCACTTTTACAGAAACACCTGGATGCCTGAAGCATGAACCCACCAGCACTCAGAAAAACACACTCACCCCACGCACACACTATCTGCTGCTACAGGGCTTAACACACCAGAGCAGTGCCCCCTGCTGAGCAATCACACACACAACAACAACATCATCATCAACAACAACAACAACAACAATAGCACTGTGCTCAATGATTAATAACACAAAATGTGACCGTTAGTCAGAATTCTTAATGATATAAAGGTGAAAATATAACATCAACCTCTTACACACACACACACACACACACACACACACACACATACACATGTGGCAAGTTCTCTGTTCTGTCCTGACCTCCATTAGTAGTGAAAGCAAGACTTTCCCAGATCAACAAGCTGCACAGGAGATAAGGAAAGATACCGGCCGGAGCGGACTGTTCCCTTCACACACACACACACACACACACACACTCTATATCAACCTCTTAGCAAGATTCAACTGTACTGTGTAGGCAAATGGATGTAAATAGACACTCTTTACAAATAATTCAGTTTTGTTTTGTTTTTGTTTTTTTAACCCAAAACAGCCAAGAACACCAGTAAGCGCACCATTCTTATATGAACTCTCAATGCTAATGATTGGACTGCACAAACTGAAGTGTTGTTTATGATTTTGTCCTGAAATCGAAAAGTGAGAGAGAGAGAGAGAGAGTGAGAGAGAGAGAGAGAGAGAGAGAGAGAGAGAGAACAATATGAGAGAACAATATTCACCCGAGAGAGAGAGAGAGAGAGAGAGAGAGAGAGAGAGAGAGAACAATATGAGACAAGATCCCTCATCTCTTTAGAAGGTTGATGCTGGAGGGGCGAATGTGTCCTTTCTCACAGGTGGTATAGCCACAGGGCCCGGTGTGTTTATGTGTGTTGCTGGCAGCTGCAAGGTCCTCGTGTTTAGAGGGAAAGAGTACGTTAGAGAGAGAATGAGAGCATAGGAGAGAAATACTGTATATAAAACATTGCAAGGTTCCAGATTTGACTGGATTTGGTCTCTCACATCTGGCTGGAACTTCCTCATTCATTCCTATTGCAATTACTAGCGGACTTTCCTCCATGACTACTGAACCTTTTCTGGAACTAAAAAGTTTTGGGAAGTTCCTGGACGGGTTCCTGTTTTGTGTTTCCACTGCGCTTTATCGTACTCTAGAAGCGATATCATTTCAACATTAACCCAGTGAATATGGAGGGAGGGTTAGGGTTAGGGTTAGTCACGTTAATGTTTTCTTCATTGAACAAATATGATGTTAACCTGCTGCCCGGCAAGCAATATCACGCATTGGACCCGAGTCCATTGCTGTCTCTACATGCCGCTAGAACAGCATACAAAATACCCTTCCGAGAACATTTTTCACTCGTTTGTATAAAAGAAAATTCAGTATTCTGCTTTGTCAGTTGTGTTGCACTACCCTGGATATAAAACAAGTTTTTAGCAATTAGACGGGGCCATTCTATGAAGCTTGTGATTAACCAATCAGAGCGCATCCTCAAAATTCCTGGTAAAAGTGCACGTTTCTGAGAAAAGAATTGAAAGCGTACTTATTCAGAAGAAAGAGTTGAAAGGATTCGTGGAACTACAGTCCAGGAACTAAACCCATGCACATAAAATTCTTGAAAAGGTTCCTGAACAAAATATAAAAACATGCCCCCATACACATCCAGGTGGATGTTTCACACTAGTGGTGGTTGAGGATATTAATAAGTCTTATATCGATTTAAACTGATTGGTGTTGTGGAACTGGATGTCAGAAAGGAGCCCAAATAGCGCTTCAAACACTGTGGTGGAATGAACCAGTTAGAGGTGCTCCTGGATATTACATCATGGAGAGGGATGAGCAGAATTGTTCCGAATGTTCCCCAAAACTGCTACTACATCCTATTAATTCCTGATTAAAAGTACCTGAGTATCTGGATGAAGAATGTGAATTCTGAACAAATGCAGCAAATGCAACTGCCATCACCTGCCTGAAAAAGGGGGTGGGGGTGGGGGGCTCGATGCATCTCCATATAATATATATAACCTTGGCTTGGCTTGGCATGGAAGGCAAGATCTGATATTTTCCATGTTGTATTCTAATGTTTTGCTATCCAAAGGAATTTTGGGTCAACAGAGTCATTCTATACACTTTTTTAAACACACCTGGACTGTATCTCCTGCCTCTGGTCCTCAGGTGTTTGTGTATATGTGTGTATGATAGGAGAGGACTGAAAGATGCCTTGTCGCTGGAGGAAAGGCAGAAAAGGTCAGCCCACATAACCTCAGACCAAGAAGAAGAAGGAGAAGAAGAAGAAAAAGAAGAGGAAGAAGAAAAAAGGGCACCAACATAACACATGTCACTCAGGCTTAAGCAGCCTTCAGCAGGTTTTCCTACATGTCTGGGTTACATTTATATGTCAGGTAGTAATCTACTGTAAGCACCGCTGCATGTCAATGTTCTTCCTTTAAAAAAAAAAATATTTGTCTTGGGTTCATTTTACACCTGTATACCAAATTATTTTTGATAAGTACACTCCTGTCTCCCTGGTGAAATACTGCTTCTGGCCTCAGGCACTGTTGTGACACAGAGGATGGAGAAGGAGATAGACAGAGATGGAGAGTGAAAAAAAAAATACTAAAAAAAAAAAAAAGAAAAACTTTAAAGGAAGAAGAAGAAAGAAGAAAAGAGGTGGGGGGGGGGGGGAAGAAAAGAAGGAAGGGAAAAAGAAGAAAAAAACCAAAAACAAATTTAAACTTTACATAAGTTGTCTGTCACAACTGTTGCAAAGATACACAACAACACACACATACATACATACATACATACACTGGCCTTATGACACACTGAGAGCACTCCTGGTGGTGAGTAAGAGATAAAGCAGGATGGATAGTAGGTTAACACTCTACTAGTCTTACACAACAGCGATTTGCCAACACAAATTTTTGCTTTGAGGGTTTTCTTGTTTGTTTCTTTGTTTGTTTGTTCGTTTTTTTTTACAAATATTGTTATAATATTAAATATTGTTTTAATGACTGAATTTATTAAAGATTGACACATCATACATTGTGTCATTTTTCCTGTCATGTCAATGTCATGACCAAGCAGGTCAACATGCAGTCTGTCACCTAGTGGTTTCATCTCTCTCCCTCTCTCTCTCTCTCTCTCTCTCTCTCTCTCTCTCTCCCTCCTTCCTACGTTTGATGTTTTATGTCACCACTCAAGTCTGTGACTTAGGGCAAAATAAGGCTTCGATACAGAACTGCGGAAATGTGTGTAATTAGTCAAAGACAAGTTGAGTGTGGGAGTTGACAAAATTTGGCCCCGAGATGCTCTGTCATTAGTCTTTCCTGTCA
>CM022753.1:37993195-38070695 GCA_012411365.1 Ameiurus melas | reverse complement strand
AGGAGGACAGGGATCATCTTCAAGCTGGCAACGAGACTTTGAGCTTTTCCTAAATGAATTCAGGATTTTGGTTGCCTATAATACTAGTAATAAAACAATGTCGTCGTCGTCATCATCATTATTATTATTATCATTATTATCATTATTATTATTATTATCATTATTCAATTCAGACTTTGTAGTACGTTTGGCTTTAACACCAAGGAGACCTTCCTCATATATTTCATTCCAGACATTCCAGACATTCCTCATTTAAAATAAATGAACACTTCAGTGTATTAAATCTGCGTATTTAGTCCACACTTCTCAAACAGGGTTCTAATCTCCACAGTCTAATCATTATTTTATTGACGTGTTAGTCCTGGTATTCACAGTCAGCTAAATTGTTCTAGGTATTATTGGATTATTATAGTTATCAGTTTAAGACTTGGACTTTATCTTAATCGCCTCGGTTGCCAGTGACTCGTTTCGTTCATCTCCATTTGCTGTTTTATTATAGTACCTTCCTCCTGTTCGTGTCTTCTCCCCATCTGCGAATGAGAAAGTCCCAGTTAGTTTGTGTGCTTTTGTGTTAAATAATATTATTAATCACCTTCATTCACGCACTCGTGTTGATCGGCCTCTGCGACTCTAATTTTGTCCGTTTCTCGTTAACAGTCAAATCGAGACGATCCAGTCCAACATGGGGCGGCTGGGGACGACCGAGCGGCAGTCAGTGCACCGTAAGTGACTCTCTCGCTCTGTGTCTTCTTGTCTCTGTGACTCATCACACCTAGGAACTGACGAGGACTAACCCAGCACTGTTTGGGAGCCATTCCGTGCAAATTCAGTGTCCGATATCCCTCTTGTCTTCAGCGTCCCATCAACAGTTGTGCAACATGTGGTAATATGCAGTGTCTCGGTGTCTCAACTCTCATCGCACGATTAGAACGAGGTTCACTTGGTTTTAATGGGAAGAACCTTGGTTTTATTCTACAGTCATGGACGAAAGTATTGGCACCCCTGGAACATGTCCAGAAAATGCACCATTTCTCCCAGAAAAGTGTTGCAATGACAAAGGTTTTGGTATACACATGTTTATTACCTTTACGTGCATTGGAACAGCACAAAAAAGCAGAAGGAAAAAAAGGCAAATTTGACATCATTTTACACAAAACTCAAAAATTAGGTCGGACAAAATTGTTGGCACCCTCAACTTAATATTTGGTTGCACACCCTTTGGAGAAAGTAACTGAAACCAATCACTTCCTATAACCATCAACAAGCTTCCTACACCTCTCAATTGGAATTTTGGACCACTCTTCTTTTGAAAACTGCTCCAGGTCTCTCAGATTTGAAGGGTGCCTTCTCGCAACAGCAATTTTGAGATCTCTCCATAGGTGTTCTATGGGATTTAGATCCAGACTCATTGATGGCCACTTCAGAATTCTCCAGCGCTTTGTCTCCAACCATTTCTGGGTGCTTTTTGAGGTATGTTTCGGGTCATTGTCCTGGTGAAACACCCATGACCTCTGACGCAGACCCAGCTTTCTGACACTAGGCCCTACATTATGGGCCAAAATCTTTTGATAGTCTCCAGATTTCATGATTCCTTGCACACAGTCAATGCACCCAGTGCCAGAGGCATCAAAACAACCCCAAAACATTCTTGAACCTCCACCATGTTTGACTGTAGATACTGTGTAGGCCTCTTTTTGTTTTCTGTAAACAGTTGAATGACGTGCTTTGCCAAAAAGCTCTACCTTAATCTCATCTGTCCACAAAACGTTCTCCCAGAAGGATTGAGGCTTACTCAGGTACATTTTTGCAAACTGCAGTCTGGCTTTTTTATGCCTCTGTGTCAGAAGTGTGGTTCTCCTCGGTCTCCTGCCATAGCGCTTCTTCTCATTCAGATGACGACGTATGGTTCGAGCGGACACTGATGCACCCTGAGTCTGCAGGACAGCCTGAATTTGCGTGGAAGTTGACTGAGGTTGCTTATCCACCATTCGAACTATCCTGCGTTGCATTCTTTCATCGATTGGGTTGTAAACTTCTTGATTATATTGCGCACAGTGGACAAAGGAACATTAAGATCTCTGGAGATTGACTTGTAACCTTGAGGTTGTTATTTTTCCACAATTTTGCTTCTTAAGTCCTCAGACAATTCTCGGCTCTTCCTTCTCTTCTTCATGCTTGGTGTGGCACACACTGGCACACAACACAAAGGTTGAGCCAAATTTTATACACTCTAACTGGCTTCAGTTTTGATTTCTATATTGCCAGCACCTGTTACTTGCCACAGGTGAGTTTAAATGAACATCACATGCTTGAAATGAAATTATTTACCCACAGTTTTAATAGGGTGCCAATGATTTTTGTCCAGTCCATTTTGGGAGTTTTGTGTAAAATGATGTAAAATTTGCCTTTTTTCTTCTGCTTTTTTTTGTGCTGTTCCAATGCACTTAAAGGTAATAAACATGTATACCAAAACATTTGTCATTGCAACACTTTTCTGGGAGAAATGGTGCATTTTCTGGAAAAATTCCAGGGGTGCCAGTACTTTCGTCCATGTATGTAAGTAAGGAATAAAGCACTCGGTGGCTGGCTGTTGAAGGATTAAGTCATCAAGGACGGGATGGTACGGCGCAGCCAGACGTGAAACTGTGTTATGGGTGCCAACCTGAAGTTGATCGTTTTCCTGTAACGGCACTTCCTGAAATGTTTATCGTCGCCTCCAATCACCAACGATGTCGTTTCCTCACCAGTTTCTTTCTCTCTAAGTTAATAGTCAAGCAAACAAACAAATAAATAAATAAATAAGCTTGCCTTGTTCCTGAGAAACCGCAAAGACCTCCGTCCTGGAGTTAGAGCTTAACCTCTGACTGTTACAAAACACTGACATCGGAGACTCCTTACATAAACGCTAAATGAAAGTCTTATGGAAAGATCCGCCATGTCGGCGATGACATTTAATCGAAATAGGAACATTGAACCTGTGATTTAAGTTACTCCTGCCAGAGCTGCTGCTCTCAAAGCCTTCTGACCAATCAGAATCGGAAATATAATAATTTTTTATAAATATAATTACAAATAACTGGCATTTCAATTTATTTTAATTTTTTTGTATTTTACCATGGGAAATAATGAATAAAATTTCCTGTTTCTAACCGTATTTTTTATTTATTTTTCTTTCTAACATCAGCGTTTTCTGTTTAGATTCAGCTCAGGTTTCTAAAAATGATTCTTTGTTTAATGAAACAGTCTGAGTGACGTGTTGAGGTGGGGCTGAGCTGAGAGCAACGAGTCAGTCCGGTGCCTTAGCAGGAAGGACAGGGAGGAGTACGATGGCGAGAATTAGGGAGGAGTGGGTGAAGAAAAGCTCAAGCTAAGGGGGGTGTCCAAGTTTGGGTTTGATACGCACGTCTGGGATCAGACAGAAAACCGTCGCCGTCGTCTGCGTGCGTCGATGACCTCATCCGACTGCGTGTACGAGTGTGAAAAGTCTCAGTGGGTGGGGAGCCGGACCGATTTAGTGTTTGTGTGCATCGTTAAGCGACCCTGAAGTCCTGATGATGTTTCCCACCAGTTTTAGAGCCTCTCCCAGGAAACGGCACACATCCTGGTCCTCAATTAACCTCGGGTTCGCAGAGAGAGGAGGAGCGGCTCGTGTTCGTCTGCCTCTGGGCCCAATATGTATTTTTATTGAAATGTTTTTATTTGATCAGCTCTTGGATGGGTTGATGACATACTAACAAACTGAAAAGTGTTCATTTTTCCTTTCCGTTGCATATTAGTTTAATTAGAGCTCACATTCATTACAGGATGAACGGAAAACGTTTAGCCACAGAAACCCGGCGACAGAAATCAGGATGTTTTGGTGTATTTAGTCAGGTTTGATTCGATTAAGAATAGAGGAATGGAAATGATGGTACTGAAATCACACATGTCTGGCTGTGGCGTATGCAAGCTAGTTAACTATCCAGCCAGCTTAGGAGGACATGGTGCCTGTTCCAGTTTGCATTTATTTGCATACTCGTGGATCCTGCCATTTAAAAAAAAAAAAAAAAAAAAAAAAGTTCTCTTAGTAGTTTCATGAGCATTAAAAGAATTAATTATTTCCTATGGTCTGAAATGACACTCGAACTAATTGTGTTGTGTTGGATTTGATGTCACGACTACGTTCTCTCGATATCGTCGCTTACAGTCATTCGTGGTTGTTTAGCCGTGAAACGGATTCTCAGCGTGTGTTTTTGTGTGCGTCTTTCACAGTGGTCGAAAACGAACTGCAGGCCAGAGTCGAGCAGGTCTTCACTCATCTGCAACGCCTCGAGATCCTCGCCGGGAAAGAACCTCCGAACCGCCGTCAGAACGCCAAACTGTGAGTTCCCCGTCCTCTCACGCCAATCCAGAAGCGCTCGGTTAAGCGCGCTCATCAGGACGAGCCGGCAATCCGGAGGGAGCCAGGCCGTTCGTCTTCTCTTCATGAGAGCGTGATCTCGTTCCTTATCCGAGTGCGCCGCGCGGTTTTCCTGATTACAGTGACGGCCTGTTTTTGAAAACGCTGACCTGCTTCCCGAAAACGTGGAGTTTTATAGACCCAGACCGAGCATGGTCGAACAGCGCCTGACGTCGTGGAGCGTGTAATTACACAAACACCTCATTTCCAGCCGATGGGCTATAATGATGAAATGATGATGAGGTTAGTATCGGTATGTGGCGTGGGCGGATACGTGGGTTTCTGCCCTGTGGCAATTAAGCACGCAAAACAACAGTACAGCTATATACTGGAATCTCAATCAAGTAGCACCATGCCGTGGATGATCTTCAGATGTGGAGAGGATTACGGCTACTTAATGATTACAGTCACAGCCGCAGCAGCCCGAGCCTCCCTGTCTGAGGAGACAAATGTTTTGTTTGTTATTTTTATTTAACGGTTGGTTGGAACGACACGGCTGCGGTTTCACCGTCTCTGTCGACAAGGTGAGTGGGACGTTCAAGCGGCTCCACGTTATTAATCGATCAAGACGGTAAAGCGTTTCAGTAAGAGACCTCCATTACGAAGAGTAGCCAAGTGGACCGGTGTGACGACTATCGCCTGGTTGCACTCGCTCCCCGAGAGCTGCTTTCACACCCAGTAGTCCGTTTATCGAGTCCAAACGTATTTAAACGAACCAAGAAGCAAAAACGAAAAAGGGCCATTAAGAGCGGAAGTCATACTTTTAGACTCGCAGCGAAGGAAAAAGGCAAACAAACCTATGCCGAGTGCGTGTAGAGATTGAATTTGGTAACGTGGAAATGACCTAAGCCTGGAGATAATTATATAAATAACCGGTTTAAAACGTTTTGCGTATCTCGTCCTGCGTTTTATTTCATATTTTTCGTTCATCTGTCCAAATACCCAGAACACACAGCAGCAGTAGCGCTCTGTCTTTTGGTGCCGCTTTACAACACACACACACCCGGACAATAAAAACGCCTATGCTCGGATTCGAGCTGAGCATTGAATCCTGAATGCGGAATGTTCTCCCATTCAGACTCCTCATCAAGCTCTCGGACCTCACGTTCCTACCGCAGCGATTCCATCTACAGTACACCCATGAGCATGTGGTAACACTCGTAATGTATACCGATGACCTCATCGACGATGAGAGCAGCCTCGACACGTGACCGAGTGGTATCAGGACAACCGAAGAAGCGGTCACTGACTTCTGAAAGGAAGAGGCAGACGTTTCCCTCATCGGCACCGAGTTCCTGGACCGATGGACTCAAATGGCCGCCGCACACCGCCACAGCTCTAGTCATAATTTCTCGAGTACCTTTTCTTTCTTAGAAGAGCGAGTATGTCTGCACCGTGGAACGACATGCAAACGAGAGTTTAGTTTCGCTTTTTGTGTGTGTGTGTGTGTGCGCGCACTTTGTCTCACACGCACACCCACGAGTACTCATCCGAGACACGTCAGAGGACACTCTCTCAGGCCTGGTACTTTACTGGTTACGTTACAATAAGTACCTGATTGGATGTTCCGATATATTTTTGTACCAGTTACGTGATTTTAAAATTTTACAATCAGTCTGTAGGTGTTTTTTTTTTTTTTGACACATAGACAACACTGCGGTTTTACTGGTTCTCCGTTAGCAAGCCTAACCCGTGTGACGCACGGTTGAGCGATCCGTGCTGTCGGACGGAATGCCTCACCCTGTTTTTATTCCTCGTCTGGCCTGCAGGCGTGTGGAGCAGCTGAAGTATGACGTGCAGCATTTGCAGTCAGCCCTGAGGAACTTCCAGCAGATACGATACACACGCGAAGCTCAGGAGAAGGAAAGGGAGGAGCTCATGAGTCGCACTTTCACCACCAATGTCAGTACACTCTCTCTCACTCACTCACTTACTCACTCATTCATTGACGTACATCCGGAACTCGTAATCGATTCTTTCTTTGTGTCTGTAGGATGCAGATACTTCCATCCCCATAGATGAGACTCTTCAGTTTAGTTCCAGCCTGCACAGCGCACACAGAAGCATGGACGACCTTCTCGGCTCCGGCTCGAGCATCCTCAACGGTCTCCGCGACCAGAGAAGCACGCTTAAGGTGCGTGTTTTAGTTCGTTATAGTTATATTTATATCGCGCGTTACATAGTATGGGTGGGATCTCTTCAACCACTCCTGGTGTGGAGAGAGATGTAGCCATTTCAGAGATGCGATGGACTGGCACCCTGTCCAGGGTGTACCCCGCCTTGTGCCCGGTGCTTCCTGGGATAGGCTACATGTTCCCTGCGACCCTGAAGAAGGAGTAAGTGGTAGACCATGGATGGATGGATGGGTTATTAGGGCGGCCATGATGGACAAAGGGCATTTCACCCCATGAATGTGAAACGCCATTTATATTTCTCACAAGCATTAATGCGCAATAAAGCTTTCTTACCTTGTCGCATAGGTTCATGGGAACAAATTGTCCGTTTCACCACGCGTACACAGAGTGACCGCTTATTTCCAGGGACGAGTGTGTGGACTCTTCTTCCGTGTGATTTTTAATAAAGGGTTTCGGAGCAGGTGCTTATGAAAAATCTGTTTAGGGTTTACTTGTGAAGACGAGCTTTACTAATCTTCCTTCATCTTGGCTGACAGGGTACCCATAAGAAGATGCTGGACGTGGCCAACATGCTGGGGTTGTCCAACACGGTGATGCGTCTGATCGAGAAACGAGCCAGTCAGGATAAGTTCATCATGGTGGGCGGGATGCTGCTCACTTGCGTCTTCATGTTCCTGGTAGTCAAATACCTCAGCTGAACCTTTTTGCCTTGAACGGACCAAAACAGGAACGATATATATATATATATATATATGAATCCATGTCGGATTCTTCACTGCCTTGTGATTACGTCGTCCTCTTCATCTTGAACACCTGATTTGATCTGTTATAGCAGGTGTTCAAAAAAAAAGACCTCAGCAACTTACAGTTCCTTCTCTAATTTTTCTCTATGTAAATTCTCAACATGACAGAACATATGTATACATACACTCACTAAACACTTTATTAGGAACACTATACGGGGAGGTAGGGCCTCCCTTTCCTCTCACACCAGCCTCAGATCTTAGTGGCATGGACACCACAAGATGTTCTGGACCATGTTGATATGATTACATCACATAATTCCTGCAGCTGTTTCAGGTGCACCTTCATGCTATGAATCTCCTGATCTACCACATCCCAAACGTGTTCTTCTGGATTCAGATCCGGTGACTGGGAAGGCCAGTGAAGAACACTGAACTACCTGCCTGTCATGTTCATGAGTTGGAGACGACTTTTGCTTTGACCTGGTGCGTTATCATGCTGGAAGTAGCCATAAGAAGATAAGATTAGAAGGTAAAGTGTGGTCATGAAGGGATGAACATGGTGAGGAACAAATGCTCAAATAGGCCGTGGCGTTCAAGCCATGATTGATTGGTATTAACGGGCCCAAAGTGTGCCAAGCAAACATTCCCCAAACCATTACACCAGCCTGGAATGTGCGGTCGATGGATTCGTGCAGTTGGTGCCAAGTTCTGACCCTACCGTGTGTGATTCAGCAGACCTAGCTGGTGTTTTTTCTACTTCGTTTTGGTGAGCCTGTTCCCACTGCCGCCTCAGCTTCCTGTTCTTGGCTGACGCAAGTAGAACCCGACGTGGTCTTCTGCTGTTGTAACTCATCCGCCCCGAGGTCTGACGTGTTGCACGCAAAAACAGTCTGGCTGTTCTCCATTGGCCTCTCTCATCAACGAGGTGTTTCTGTCCGCAGAACTGCCACTCAATGGATTTTTTTCTTTATTTCACCATTCTGAGTAAACACGACACGGTTATAGAACTACTCAAACTAGATAGATGTCTGGTACCAACAATCATGCCACAGAGATCGCATATTTGCCCCGGACTGCTGGTTGAAATAATTGCATGTATGACTAGGTGTACTGGTGTTCCTAATAATAATCAGAGAGTGTGTCTTCTATATACAATAGCACAATGTGTCCACTTACTCAAGCCTGCTTGTTGTCTGCTACGTGTCTTGCACAATATCATTCAACTCCAGAGATCTTTTCAGAGATCTTCTGCAATAATACAAAAGGCTGGAGAAGGAAAGGAATTAAAAAAAAAAAAGCAATTTTAGATGTTTCAGTTAATTGAAAATTCCTAGTTTCTGGGACATTAGGAAATGAGAGATCTTATTGGACAGCTGCAAACTCTTCTCCATGCGCAGCTCGCACACATTTACTGTAAAGCATCATATCTCCTTAGCCCCAGGTGTACACACACACACACACACACACACACACAATTTTCACAACAATGTGAAATCCATACATGTCTGTCACAGCTGCAGTTGTAATAGAAGAAGTGGGTTAAAGCAGGGGTTACCAAACTTTTCCAGGGCGAGGCCCCCCAGATGGCATTAACATTTGACCGAGGCCCCCCTTTTGCGGTGTCTTGCTTTAAAACTCATTAAAAATACAGACTTCTGAATATATCCAACTTTTATTATTATTATTAATTACATCTTTACATTACATTGCAGTAGGAATTGATTGTGTGTGTGGGGTTGTCTGACAGTGAGAATTTATTTTTCACATCATTGTTGGCGCCCCCTGGTGGCCCCCACTTTGAAAACCACTGGGTTAAAGGATTAAGATTATGCTTATTTAATAACACACGTCCTTAATGAGCTTAGTTACAATGATCACTTCTGCCATGACTTTAAATTTTCAAGGTAATTATTCAAATTTTTTCCTCCTCAACCACCAAACACACCTTTTCTATATGACGTCAAGTGACACCGAAGGGGTTTTTTTTCTTCTTCTTCACAAACACAAAGGACGAAGCGCTTGTATTACAATATTATAATGTAACAATAACATCTATTTTTTTTATTTACAGGTACATCTGATGTTAACCATGTCTACATACACTTCGGTCACTCAAGCAGCTCGTCTTCGCTCGATTTTCCAACTAAAATTCTATAGCAAAGTCAGATTCCTCTTCACTCGAGATTGACCAATCTTTATTTAAGATGATAATTTAATCCTACAAGCCAATATTTTATTGCATAAAAGAGGGAAAGAAATTTGTATGGAAAGTGTGAAAGAGGTTTTGGGTATTGGCTTCAGATATTCATTAAAATACAGTGGTGTGAAAAAGTGTTTGCCCCCTTCCTCATTTCCTGTTCCTTTGCATGTTTGTCACACTTAAGTGTTTCGGAACATCAAACCAATTTAAACAATAGTCAAGGACAACACAAGTAAACACAAAATGCAATTTTTAAATGAAGGTGTTTATTATTAAAGGTGAAAAAAAATCCAAACCATCATGGCCCTGTGTGAAAAAGTGATTGCCCCCCTTGTTAAAACATACTATAACTGTGGTTGTCCACACCTGAGTTCAATTTCTCTAGCCACACCCAGGCCTGATTATTGCCACACCTGTTCACAATCAAGGCATCACTTAAATAGGAGCTGCTTGACACAGTAAGGTCCACCAGAAGATCCTTAAAAGCTACACATCATGCCGAGACCCAAAGAAATTCAGGAACAATTGAGAAAGAAAGTAATTGAGATCTATCAGTCTGGAAAGGGTTATAAAGCCATTTCCAAAGCTTTGGGAATCCAGCGAACCACAGTGAGAGCCATTATCCACAAATGGCGAAGACATGGAACAGTGGTGAACCTTCCCAGGAGTGGCCGGCCGCCCAAAATTACCCCAAGAGCGCAGCGACGACTCATCCAAGAGGTCACAAAAGACCCCACAACAACGTCCAAAGAACTGCAGGCCTCACTTTCCTCAGTTAAGGTCAGCGTTCATGCCTCCACCATCAGGAAAAGACTGGGCAAAAATGGCCTGCATGGCAGAGTTCCAAGGAGAAAACCACTGCTGAGCAAAAAGAACATCAAAGCTCGTCTCAATTTCTCCACAACACATCTTGATGATCCCCAAGACTTCTGGGACAACATTCTGTGGACCGATGAGACAAAAGTGGAACTCTTTGGAAGGTGTGTGTCCAAGTATATCTGGCGTAGAAGGAACACTGCATTTCATAAAAAGAACATTATACCAACAGTAAAATATGGTGGTGGTAGTGTGATGGTCTGGGGCTGTTTTGCTGCTTCAGGACCTGGAAGACTTGCCGTGATAAAAGGAACTATGAATTCCGCTGTCTACCAAGAGATCCTGAAGGAGAATGTCCGACCATCTGTTCGTGTACTCAAGCTGAAACGAACTTGGGTTCTGCAGCAGGACAATGATCCTAAACACACCAGCAAGTCCACCACCGAATGGCTGAAGAAAAACAAAATGAAGACTTTGGAGTGGCCTAGCCAAAGTCCTGACCTGAATCCTATTGAGATGTTGTGATATGACCTTAAAAAGGCCGTTCATGCTCGAAAACCCTCTAATGTAACTGAATTAGGACAATTCTGCAAAGATGAGTGGGCCAAAATTCCTCCAGGACGCTGTAAAAGCCTCATTGCACGTTATCGCAAATGCTTGGTTGCAGTTGTTGCTGCTAAGGGTGGCCCAACCAGTTATTAGGTTTAGGGGGCAATCACTTTTTCACACAGGGCCATGATGGTTTGGATTTTTTTTCACCTTTAATAATAAACACCTTCATTTACAAATTGCATTTTGTGTTTACTTGTGTTGTCCTTGACTATTGTTTAAATTGGTTTGATGTTCCGAAACACTTAAGTGTGACAAACATGCAAAGGAACAGGAAATGAGGAAGGGGGCAAACACTTTTTCACACCACTGTACACTCGATCTTCTACACTGTTCTACACTTCTACACTTCACTCAGACAAAAGTGTCATTGCAAGGTTTATACATTAGACAGAGTGTTACGGGAGGAAAACACTGCAATACGTGGTGTTAATGCAAATATCATTGAAGTGGGCTCTTCAGGCTTGGACTTGTACTGCACCATCTTTTAAAAAAAATTATCATTTCTGTTCTTAGCATGAACTATGTGAAGTTGAAGTTTGGATACCTGCTCATGGAAGAGCTTTCTCCATATGAAATAACATTTTATATCCTTCCTGATGAACCTAGGAATACTCAACATCATCTGAACCAGCTTCATGAAGAGCTTCACTCAGGAGGCTTTTCTTAAACTTCTTAGATCGGTCGAGCTCTTCACTGCTTCTCATGAATTCTAAATGTTTTTGGAGAAACAGTTACAGTAAAAGAAAATACATTCTGATGAAGGAATAAACGTATACGTTCGCAATAGCATTAACGTCCCGATTCATTACATTCGTCTTAGAAACAAATTACAATCAAAAGCTTTTAGCAAAATAGCTAACAAGTTGAAAAATGTACATTTAGTCTCGTGCGATCAAACGTTTGAGTATTTCTATATACACTCTGCAATCCTGTATCAAACTTGAACAAGCTCCAGTTTCTTTGTGAAAGTTTAAACACTGCCGCCTGGTGGCTGAAGGCAATACTGCTAGTTCGTTGAAATAAAGAAAATGGGTCAAAAATCCTTAAAAGTACAGACATTAATCTGGCCAACAAACCAGTCTCAAAGAAAGTAAATTAACGAACTTGACTTGTGTTATGTTTCCTCTCCATGGGGCTGAGATGAATCCTGAAGCAGCCCATGGTAATACCTCCATATGCAATAAAGGACAAGGTAAAGATGGTCTACAGTACACTGGGTCTGGTTGAAGCAAGGAGATCTACCTAAAACACCTACGTAAAGACAGGTATAACCGACTGCAGACTGAAGATGGTAATCTCTGAAGATTGCCGACATCTACAGCAGACACCATACGCTATGCAACGATCCAGAGATCAGTGAACGACATTCTGTAGCATAACCAAGTTTGACGATGAAGACTCAGAAATATCAGGAGGCCATCGGACCGACCGAGCATCGTCAAAGGCTGAACCAACACTGGAATCGATTGTAACACAATAAGCTTTTTCACAGCAAGACAAAATCACTGGACTGAAGAAAGACAAAGTTCTGTTCAAGGAATCCGGGCTTTAAAATTTGTTAGACGTTAGCTTGAACCAGACGCGAGTGAAGAAGTTAATGTTGCATTTTCCTAAAGGTCTCTGGTCAGAATCACTCTCTGTGAAAGTAGGACGTTCTTGGTTACACTTACTGGTGAAAGCCAACGGTCTGGTTTGCAGCACATAAAACACCTCAGACCGAAAGCACATTTTCAGTAATGCCAAAAACACAGACATTGGTCTACCCAGAATAAAATTAAAAATAAATAAAATAAAAGAGTGTGATCTGGTCAGGTGAGTCATCCTTCATGTGTTTTCGATCTCCTTCTCTTCCAGAATGACCCCCGGGCATAAGGTTTCACTAAATGCCATGATGAGGATGAAAACCATGCAGATTCTTCTCTAGGACACTTTACATTAGCAGTATACAAAGCAGCTTTACTGAAATACGCGTTTAGATTTAGATCCCTAACGGGCAAGTCAGTCATGAGGGAAAAAGTTCCTCAGACGACACCAGGAGAAACCCTTGAGAGCAACCGGACTCAAAAGGGAACCCATCTTCTTCTGGGTGACTCTGGATAGCATCATAATTCACTACTCTTCCACGGACATACTACCAAATCTAACAGATTACTGTGTGGAAAGGACTTCTATTATGAACATCAGGTTCTTCTTTATTTCGATAAGAGAAGCCTGTACCGATTGACGAGGTGAAAATCGTGTCAAGCGAAACGGGAGCAAAACGTCACACCACTTAAACTGATGCTTAAACTGAGTGCATGGGCTCTGTAATGAATGGATCCAGTTATTTTGGTTGCTTCAGTGGGTGGCATTAACGGTTCTGAGCTCAGTTCCTTATTGTGTGTGGAGCTCAGTTCCTTATTGTGTGTGCATGTTCTCCTGATGTCGTCCCACCACACACAAACTGTACATAGGTCTGAATGTGTGGGGCATGCTAACTGGGGTCCTATTCAAGGTGTATTCCCGCCTCAGGCCCAGTGTTCCTGGGATAAAATCAGTTACTGAAGATAACTAAAAATGGATAAACTAAAACGGACCTTCAACTCCGTGACTTGTATGAATACAATACGTAAAAAATGTCAGAAGAACCCAGACTGTAGCCATTTAGGTCTCAAAATGCTTTATTTTCTGACACATCAACAAAGAATAAAAAAGTAAATATTGTTGCTTCCATTTACTCAATTTATTTTTGCAGCAACACCCCCAACCCAGTCCCTTTACATCGCAGACTCACCCAATTACCACTCCAGTTACAGCAGGTTCACGCTGTTCATCTATTGTACCAGCCCTGATCATATTATTGGTTTTCCTGCCCTGTATTTAGGGTCTCTCCCCCCCCCATTCTTTTTTTTTTGTACTAATTTTAAACAGTTACAAAGGCGTCTTTATTTTACAATACTTTGATGACTATTTACAAAGAATTAATTACACAAAGAAACAACAAAACAACAACCTGGAAAATAATTTAAAATCAAATAAAAAATAAAATTATTGCAGAATACTACAATCAAAACAGTTCTTACATGATGCAAAAGCAGCATCTCGACGTCCATTTTTCAGTGCAACTTCGGTCCATCAGAGCGTAGGGGCAACCCATGACAGTGTAACAGAATGAACAGCGACATCATCCGACATCAAGCTTCTGTTAAGCGCCTCGGTTGTGTTCGGATCTTCATTTTCATCACAAACCGTTTAACGTTGCATTAGGTACGAAATATGGCTTCAATCCCTCTCGTAATCCTTGTTCTTGTTTTGGTTCTTCACTTGGAGGAGAAAATATTTTTACAATAATTCTTGATTATTATTGATATATGCCTACACCGTTACTGTCCACGGTAAGTCTGTCTGGCTGCAGGGCTAATTATAGACCATCAAGAACAATTTGTAGTTTAACAGACTACTACCAAATCACAATTTAATTCTCCAGTGGTGGGATTAACAGCTGATTAAAAAGAGACAAGAACAAATATTGTAACAAATCCTCAAATACGTAATTGTTGGGGAAACTATCTGGTTTTTGGGAGCATGTTACCCAGCTTTTCATCGTCATAACTTTTAGTTTTTCACATTTTTCATTATAAAGAAGTCAGGATTTCCTCTAATTTATTTTTGTATTGTCCTTTGACCTGTCCGACTGATGTTACATTTGAGAGGCAACCACTGATGGAAAGAGGGCTGATACCCAGAAGCAAGGCTACCCTCTCACACTCCTTACAGAAGGACTTTTTGTACTCTTTGTAGAGAAAGAACAGGCTTCATCTCAGGAGCCATGGTTAGGAGGGTGCTGAAGGTCTTGCCCTGAGAAAATTGGGTGAAGTAGAGGGTGGAGCTGCAGAGCTGCTGCTGCAGCTGCGGAGGCTGGACGCGGTGCAAAGAGAGTAGGGTAAAGGGCTGCATGGTGGACGTGATGCAAAGCTAATGGGGCATGGTGGAGCGCAGATGCTGGGATTATGTGGATTGGCTGCCCGTGGAGAAAAGCAGAATGGTGGGCTGGGATCAGGCCGGTGTGCCCTAACGAGTGGCCTAAAGTGTGGCCTAACGTATGGCCCAAAGGTGACAAAGAAATAGGGGTAAAATGGTGTTGGGGTATATGGTGTACTTGGGCGAGCTGTGCATGAGCAGGATGGGCATGGTGTGGAGTGTGATGGTGGATGCCCATTGCCGTGGCAGCTGCATGATGCTGTAGTATAGCATGTTGCACAGTTGTAATGGATGTGGCCGAAGCAGACACAGCAGGCTGCTGTATGTGGATTGGTTGTAGAGCAGCAGGTGGTGGAGGTGGTGCAGGCGCAAGGCTGGCAGCAGCTGCTAAGTTGGCTGCTGCTGCAGCGGCTGCAGCTGACGGGAAAGCCTTCACTTGTTTCGCTAGAAGCTGCTGCTGGATGTGTTGCTGCGCTGCTTGTTGTAGCTTACTGTATTTCTCCATCTCCTCTGGGGTAAATGTGATTGGCTGGCTCTCCAGTGGTGCCAAGCCATCCTCTTCAGCCTCCATGCCCATTTCCTCCTCCTCCATGTTGGGCATTGGATAGCTTGCATAGGCGTGCATGGCTGTTTGCTGGCCCATGTCAGATCCCAGAATACATCCATCCATCATTGGGTTGTTGGGGTCTTGTCCAGACTCACTTTGGTATGCAGGCATAACCTTAGCTGAATCCTGCTCAAACATTGACCGTGATTCATGGAGAACGTGGGGTTCTGGGGCTTGGTTTCTGGACTCATCTGAGACCACAGTATTTGAAATAGGCTCCTCCACGTGTTGCTGCTGCTGTTGTTGGACTGGTGGAGGTGGTGGTGGGGGTGGAGGAGGAAACTCACGGATGGGCTCTACAAGAATAACCTCATTACTTGGATCAGAACCCTTTCCAAACCCTGACTTTTCTCCATCATCCGTTCGCAGTACAGAAAGTAATGGAGGTTTCTTCCCTGCTTGCAGCTTACCAAACAAGGGCAACATATTCTTGTTTCCAAGTACAGGGGGGAGTCTGGGCCCAAAGTAGCCCTGTGGAGGGTCCTTAATTTTGGTGCCTGGTTTGCTTCCAGTTCCAGAATCTTCACTGCCCTTCCGAGACTGGACTTTTTCAAGAAGCTGTCGTGCTGTGAGCGAGTTCCGATGCTCTGAAGTGCCTCCTCCCCCACTTCCTTTAGTTGCTTGTGTCGAGTTGCTGCTTCGTGCCTGAGCACGGGACGAGGAAGACCTCGGAGACTGAGATCGGTAGATACGAGAGCGATTAAAATCGCGTCGATTTGAAGTACTGTCAGCCCGTCGATTGTGACCATGCCGGTGAGTCGAGTCTTTGGCGGAGCTGGACGAGCGACTGGCAGAGCTGCGACTGCGGCTGTAGCTGCTGTGTCGGTATGAGCGTGCACTGCTGCTCCTGCTGCTACGACTGTAACTGCGGCTGCTGCTGCGATGACGCCTCCGTCTATGGTGCTTTCTGCTGCTGCGCGAGCGTGAACGCGAACGAGACTCTTCTTCTGAAGATGAGGAGGAGTAATGCCGTCTGTGTGACCGGCCACCACCTCTCCTCTCATATTCAGAGTCTGAAGACCGTCTTTTTCTCCTGCGGTGATGCTCTCCACCGCTGTAGTCACTATAGCTGTCCGAGTAGCTGTGGCTGTGGCGACTGTAAGCACTGCTTCCGGCCGAGGAACGCTCAGAGCTACTTGAATATGACCGACTACGAGATGTTTGACCTCTAGTACGCCGATGATTACGATCTCCTCTGCGCGAGGAACGACTACGTGAGCGACCTGACTGTCCAGAGTCCTCGCTGTGGTGACGCCGTTCACGTGGAGGGGTAGTGTGACGGTGAGGACGGCGTGAGCGCTGAGATGCTGAGCCTCCGTCTTCGTCACTTTCACTCGTTGGTGGTCGACCACCCACAGGGCTCTTCTGGGCAGAAGCAGAGCAAGACGCCACTGATGTACTCGGGTCAGGTTTGGGACGTTTTGTACCACTGTGCTCTTCTGAAGAGTTGGGCTTTCCTGTGCTGGCCTCTTGAGGGACGGTCCTTTGCGAAACTTCTTTATGGAGCCGTTTTCTCTTTCCTCCATCTGACGTCAAAGTCCCTCCTGTAGGCTGTGCAGAGGAATTGGTTCCGCCTTTGTCATCTGCGTCTTTCTGTTCTTTACTTTCTCCTGCTTTCTCGTCTTCCTCAGCACGTACTTTATTTTTGTTTTTCTTTCGTTTGTGTTTCTTTTTCTTTTTGGTCTTCTCCCCTGGTGTCTCCGTCTCCATCTCCCCCTCCACTTTCTCTTTGTCTTTTCGTTTGGTTCTCTTGCTTGACTTCTTGTGTTTCTTCTTCTTCTTCTTCTTTTTTTTGGATCCTCCAACTCCATCTTCAGAGTTTTCTAGCTTCTTGTCTTTGTTCTCATCCTCTGCAGTCTTTTCCTTTAAGGAACAGTCATCTTTTTTGTCAGTGTTGACAACTGGTGGTGGTGGTGGTACTGTGCTAGTTTCTTTACTTGGGGCTGCATTGCCAGTCGTATCTTCTGGCTTTGATCCCTCTCCACCATCAGCATTACCTGGTTTACCAGCTTTGTTTGCCTTACCCCCTCTGTTGCCTTTATTCCGGGACAGCTTAAAATCAAAATAAAGAGGATTGCAACTGTAGGATAATGAAGGCTGGGCCTTAGTAAACTCCAGGAGTTCAGAGGGCCACTGTAAGTTAGTGCGCTCATCCTTACTCAAAACAGGAAAAAAGGGCCCTATCGGTATGCGAGGTCCAGAGTCTTGAGGTTCAGATGACCCTTGCTTAGCTTCAGTTGATTGGGAAACAGTGCTTGAGGAATCTGCATTGCTCTCTATTGCTGGCATGCTATCTGATACGACTTCTGTTTCTGCTTTGGGCGATGAAGTCGAACTTGTACTCGGCTCCTTTACAGGATCTTTCACAGTGTCCTTATCTGATTTGCAATCATCGTCTTTAGACTCTTTCTGTCCCGGATCTCCTTCCGCTTGTACTGCTTTCTGCTCTTCCTCCCCATCCTCTTCATCCTCCCGACTAGAACACTGGTCAGAGGCCTTCATGAAGAGCAGAAACTGGAAATGAGGTTTTACCCGACAGTGTGCAGGAGGCATATAGTGATAATATTGCGGTTCCTGCCCAGCGTAACCTTCCTCCTTCTTCATCATCATCTTCAGCTTGTTAAGGGTGGAAGCTAGGGTTCCCCCATCATCAGACTGTGGCTGTTCATCCCCTCCACTCATGCCACCTGATGTGCTCTGTGTGCTGTCAGTGCTGGATGCTGTACCTTCTTCCTCCCCTACCATCTTCTCAACTGCTTCTTCCTGGCCCTCTTCTCCTTCCATCACTTCCTCTCCATGGTCTGCAAACACAGCAGCAGCTGTCTCTAGTTTAACAGGTGCTTTCTTAGCAAAGGAGAAGGACACGCTCACTTTGGGGGTATGGGATCCTGCACTTGGTGTGGGTGAGGAAGTGTTCTTGCGAAGGGAGAAACTGATAGTCGGTCCCGGTTTTGGGGAGCTTTGACCGAAACTACCAGAATTTCCCTTATCCTCTCCTGAAGAATCCTCTGTCACAACATCTGGGGTCATAGGAACACCATCAATGCTTGAGAAGCCAACTTCTTCTCCATCGACTGCCACGGTGGTTGGCTTGAACATTGGTCCGCTACCAGCAACACTGCAGAAAAGGATGGGAAGGGGGGGGATTCATAATTACTGATAACGAATGGAAGACTCGCATGCGGTACTCTATACTACATACACTAATTAAAATGACTTTTTAAGCAATTTTAACCGAACCATTCAGAGTACATCATCCTAAACTGCATTCTAGCGTGTTGCAGTATCATCTTAGAGCCACAAGAGGACAGCAGTGGCCATTTCTCTCACCAGTCCTGCTGCTTCCTCTGCTCCGCCAGCTCGTATATACGCCGCAGCATCTTCTCCTGCTTTCTTCCACCCTTGCGGGAACGTGAAGACACGTTCCGGGCAAATTCCCTCTGCTTCAGCTCTTTCAGCCTCTGTGTGGGGGGAAAAAAAAACAAACACAAGCAAAAGGAGTAAAAAGGTCCATCGAATCTAACCTCTCTCACACCACAGCTGAAACCGTCACTAAGTGTGAAAGAGAAAATCATTGCCGATGACAGAAGTGATTCTGTCGGCTACGAAAACCTTAATAAACCTAGAGCAAATTGTCCATAAAAGGTCATTACAAATAGTGACGTGTAAATGATTTCTCTCACCTGTTTGTGCGCATGGTCGTAAGAGTTGATGTGATTGTCAAACTCCTGGTGTTTCTGATACTGCTTGTCACATAACTCGCAGTAAAAGTTAGCTCTCAGGTCTTCCAACGCCTTGGCAATGGCTTTCTCTTTCTCTGCGTAATCCTGAAAAAACACGTTGTACACGCATGAACGAGATGGTGGCATATTGATGAAATTTAGTTTGTGTAAACATGTCTGTGTATGATATGAAAAAGATCAACGCTAGTAGGATTCTCCAAAACAGTACAGGGAAACCTGGGTGGGACTATTCAGCTAGAGAGAGAGAGAGAGAGTGAGAGAGTGAGAGAGAGAGAGAGATTATGTCTTAAATTATTCAAAAAAAAAATTCTACCCTAGAGGGTGTAAATGCTACAAGCCAAGTTGTCTCTCCACTTGGGCTGAGCCAAATCGTATCGTTCATGATATACCGGTAGACTTCCTCTCCTTGATAAGAATTTGGCATCCCGCGATTTTGGCAATACAGATGTTTACGCGCCGCGACCTGGGCACCTCACGCGTAAGACGAGAACAAGCATGGTGGAAGGCGGAGTTCCCATCGTAGACGACACGATGAAGAAGTCATTTCGAAGAGGTTCGGATACAGAAGATCTCAAAAACCGTAGCAACAAACGGTGGAAAACAATCAAATTTGTTCCACCACCCCGAAGCAAAAACACGACCACAATACGAGGAAAGCCAGAAGACAGTGTCGAACGTCTCTATTTTCATATCGTCATTTACAATTAAAAAACCAAACCACCATGAAATATCATGATATAGTTTTAAGTCTAGATCGCCCATCCCTACTCTCCACCCAAGTGTCACCTTGTATTTTTGCCGCAACTCCTCTGTGTCCTCTTTCTCCACCTCCAATACTCGCCGCTTCTCTGTTGCATCTTCGGCATAGTCCAGCTGTCACCAAGACACATAGAGGTCACGCTGATACATAAACATTCGGGGGGTTCGGAAGAGAGAAAGTAGTTCACAAAGTCACACCGATGCACAAATTCTCTCACCTCCATTTCCATGCGTCCCATCCCCATGACATCATATTTGACGATGATGGGTACAGGGTCCGTGCGTCCTGTGAGGTGAGGAAGGAGAAATACATAGAGGGAGAGGGAGAGAGAGACAGAGAGAGCAGATGTTAGATTCTGAACGGGGCCTTAAACGAAGCGAGAGTGGGACAGCCTGCTTAGAGCACAGGGTGCTGGGTTAGAAAGACTGCCTTCAAAGTGCAAGAGATCAGAAAGCTACAGTGAACCATATACTAGCCATTCTCACAGCTTTATGTGCGGCATTCTGCAGTAAACGGTGCCGCGATGTAACTAAAACTGGGTCTGATAGTATGGGAAAGGATAGTATCGTATGCACCATTTTACACTTAATGGAGCATGACACTTTTTTTTTTTTTCTTCCCCCCAACAAATGCAAGGGCATTTAAAGCACACCATTGCTGAAGCTACGAGAAGGAAGATGGGAGACGAAGGCTGATATTGACCGGATCACATTTGTCGCAGTGTCCCCACAGCGTTGAGGGTGATCCATGTCGCTGACGCTTATTTTCTCTGCAGTCTGCAATAACACATGATACGCAACGTTCCTAATTCTCAGGAGACCTGGAGATTGTCTGAAAGGCATTGTGGCAACCCCGAATACCAAACCCCAAAGAGGATAAACATATTGTTCCACCATGTGAGGAGCGGCATTTAGACATTTCTGGTTTCTACATCTTAACTAAGAGAGACAAGCGACAGCGTCAGGTAACCTGAGCGTTCAAAACACCTACGCGGTTATCAGTCCTTCCAGTTTAATAGGTCAACTGGATCAGCTGCCATTTTAATTTTAATGGGCGGAGAGAGAGAGAGAGAGAGAAAAGGAGTGGTGTATTTTAAGTGAAACTTTTAGCAGGGTAGTCCGATCTTAAAATGTGAAGCTCCTATACAAAACGCGCGAGAGGTTAAATCTGGAATGACATCCGATTCAAATATTAGCACCGGGCAATTTCTGAACAGCTCATTAAAAAACCCCCAAAAAAACCCACAAAAAAAACAAGGTATGCGTAAATGCCTTCAGTGATGCCAAAAAAAAAAAAAATAGTTAAAGTCTTAATGCCAGGTTTATCTGGCCATATGTATTAGAACACAAGCTGTGAAAAGAGCTAGGTCAAATAATAATTAACTTCAGGAAAAAAAAAGGAACAAAACCAGGACGAATCAAAGGGGAAAAAAAAATATATAAAGACAATCAAAACTACTCGGAAACTGACACATAATTGCTTAATCCACTCATAACCAGCCAAACAAAGCAGAACAGACAGAGAGAGAGAGAGAAGAAAGACAGAAATGAAAGAATGATACAAGCACTGAGCTACAGCAGCAGTGAGATGTCACAGGCCAGACGCTGCCATGGTGACAGTGCAGGTTTTTGGGAGGTGTACTTACCTGAGAGAGTGGGAATGGGTTTGGGGGGTACTGAGACAGACAGACACAAACAGGGAGGGGGCGGTTTCAAATAAGACAAAGGCAAAAGAACAGAAGTCATACTAAACTGCTGCTGCGAAGGCTGGCATCACGTCACATTCAATTAGAGACTCAAATCAGTCATGTGGTTTGGTTTCAGTTTTTTTTTTCCTTTTCTTTTCTTTTTTTAAACCCTTCCTCTTTTTTTTTTTATAGGTCATTAAAGATAATTGGTTTTTAATTTTATATGCTGGGTCAATTTACACCCTTGGGCTGAAGCAATCCCATTTACAATAAATAAATAAATAAATAACAAATAAAAAGTTCAAATTTAACTAAATGATCCAGAAGTCTTGCTCACACAGAACTTCTAACAACTAGGAATTGAGCACACACACATATATATATATATATATATATATATATAATGTATGTGAATGAACAATTTGGAGTATTCATTACTGATCCTCAAATCGATTTAAATCAATACAAATCGATTTAACCCTGTAAATCAGACCTGCTATAGAAACAGGAAGGAGTCCCAAATCAAAATTTAGCCAAAGCTAAATGATCTTAAAGTGCTCAATTATTTTTCAGTATTTTCTGGTGTAACAGTAGCATCATATCGCTTTATTATGCGATCCGGTGAAGAATGTGAATTGAAATTTTAAAAAGGGGAAGTTTTTCCTCTCTCACACGCGCGCACAGAAAAGAAAGAAAAAAACAACAACTGAAAACAAACAAGATGAGAAATGCTCAGGAAGAGTGATGTCAATTTCACTGATACACAGGCAGCAGAAAGACGACTAATAGAGAGGTAGAAACAATTGAAGCTTATTAAATAACATGTGCTCTGATGGGAGGGTTAACATTAAATTAAAAGCAAAACAAAAATCAAGGGATATAATTAAAAAAAAAAAAAAAAAAAACAACAAAAAATAACCAATTTCAATCAGGGGAAAAATAACATTTACCACTAAGTTTACCATCAGCACAACATGGCCAGGATCATAACGCTGCAAAAAAGAAACACCAATTGGTTAAGCAGGAAGATTGAGGAACACAGAGAGGGGTCAGGGGTCAAGGGGTGAACTGTTAGGGCTTGGGGGTTTAAGGGGTTCAGGAGCAGAGGCTCTGGGTGATTACCATGAAAAAGCACTCTCACCATCCACTGGCATCTTTCTCCATCTTAATTATTATACTGCAGATGATCCCAGACACACTAGCCCAGGTTTCAGCTGGATTTCTGATGATCAAAGTTAAATAATAGAGATGCACTGATACCACCCCCCCACTCCGCTCCAGACTGTGTTCAGACAGGAACCAGTACATGTTTTTAGTACTGATACCAAAATGAGTAATCTACTTAGTATTAATCAATCAATCTGGGGCATAATTTATGTACGTTCCCCCGGTTTAAATAGTGGCGATGGAGGGGCACAGACTTAATCTATTGGGCTCATCCATTATAACGGTAGCTAGCTGATTTTAAATGAAGTGCATTCGCTTCAACTATATTTGTTAGGTCAGATAGAGTAGTCTTACAGTTGAGAAGAGAGAGGGTTTCGTTTCTCTGCACAAAAACACGTCTGTACAGCTGTATGAATATATATATATTAAAATTATTTTTGTTTTCGCTACAAAACGTGACTGTGCATTGTGACAAACACGCTGGGGAAATAAGCCATTTTAGCCGACTTTGGAGCTTTATTTCTGCTACAGATCCCATTGACACGCTGATTATTCCATCAAAATTTGAGAGAATTTATACATTTATTTATTTTCAAGATGCAGTGAGCCTGTAGTACATTTTGTTTACAATATTAAACCAGTGTTCATAGCATTAAAAAAAAAATTTACTTAAGTTTTCAACAGACAAAAAATGCGCATTGTTTTGCATTTATTGTGCAAAAATGTTTCCTTCGTTCCAATTATCCGAGAACCGAACCGAATCCGAGCGTGATGGGAGTGTACCTTTGTGTCTGATAGCAGCTGAACATATATTTCCCACTCACCTAGCGTAGCGTGTAGACGTCTTTGATTGGCTGCCGCATGCCGGGTTTTATATTGTATCAATGCAGGGGGGAAAAAAAATCTGCCGTTTTTCTTGCCGTTTTCTCAGAGCACAGTCTGTCGTCTGCTTAGCTTTTAAATGCTAGCGTTAAATCGTGAAACACGCCCAATCCTGGATCATAGCATCAGAAATCAATGCATCCCTATTAATTTTTTATTAAAAAGAGAAAAAAAAAACTCTCATCCTAAAAACTAAATAAATCAACCTCTTATTTCTCCCTCGTGTTCTACCTTTAGATCAAAATCACCAAACCGATTAAGGACCCTACCACCCTGCTTCCCCTGTTCCCCCATCCATCATGCGGGTCATGGTTTGTTAATGCGTGTGACTGAGGAGCACACTGAATCCTACGTGTTCTGCATTACTGTACAGCACACAGACATGTGCGAAACATACTCGATTTTTAAGCAGCACAACGAGCTTCACCCTGACGACATTATCCAGTCATTTCACACAACGTTTTCACACTGCTTAAAACTCAAGATTTGCCAGTCTGAGAGGCGATGACCAGCATGCTTTGCAGGAGAGGGGAGAAGAGTTGGCAGGGTGTTTATTTATATATACACACGTGCGCACACGTGTGTGCAGGCAAGATGGTGAGAGTTTTTTTTTTTTTTTTTAAACCCTGGCAAGCCAAACACCTGAACCCCCCACCCCATCACCAGTGAGACACTCACACACTCTCTCACTCACTCACTCACACGCAATCCACATGGAAATACCACACCCACGTTACCACGTGTACGGTCACTTCACAAGAGTGGACACAAGCAAACCGACAGAGCGGCTGAGAGGCAGAGGAAGAGGGAGGAGAAATGGGCGGAGATTCAGGCTCATTCTGCAAGCTATTCAAAAGACATCATGGGAGAGGTAAAGGCAGAGATGAGTTCAAAGCCAAATCAGAGGACCCAAATCTCGTGTTCACAGCCAATCAAGAAACACCCTCGTCGCAGCCAGAAACACTGACGAATGACTTTTCTAATCGAGGGTGAACAGAATCAACATGACTTGTCATTGGTCCTACAGTGAGCTACACAATTACTGATTTTTATTTATTTTTTAAATAAATCTGGTGTGTGTGTGTGTGTGTGTGTGAGAGAGAGAGAGAGAGAGAGGCTGGCATTCTGGGCAGAGAAAGTTTAGTGATTGTAAGCTTACAGGAGGGAACTAAGAGAGGCCGTTAAGCTACGCTGTAAAGGGACATAATTTTTTGCAGAACACACACACACACACACACACACACACACACACATATATATACACACGCACAGACCACAAAAAGGGCAGGGGGAGGTTCCTACAAACCTTACCTACAAAAAACAAAAAAACAACAAAAGCAAATAAGAAAGAAGAGTAAAAAAACAGTCAATACAATGGAAACTGAAAGCATCGGGAGACAATTCATTACAGTGATAGGAGAGCAGGAGAGAGAGTGTGTATGGTGAGGTTATGTTCTCCACGTCAAGTTCCAGTTAAAGCCAGTTTGAATCCCATCCCAATGAGTTTCCTTAAGTAACTGTACGATAAAGCTCTTTCCCTATGCTATTTAACATACAACATAAAGCATGGCAGCGGATTTCTCCTTCCTGTCAGCATCTACGACGAGCATCACGTGTACAGAACAACCATACTGCTTATCCCTCGTGTTATCACTTGTGTTATAGCAGCTAAACCGTGGTAAACGTTATATAAATGTCTCGCCACAGAAAATAAAAAAAATTACAAATCATCATCTCTCAGTTCAAAAAAAATAAAAATAAAATACATAACAGAATGCGTTTTGAATGAATGAATGATTAAAAAAAAAATAGTAAACACCTTCTGACCAATCAGAACAGAGAATACAACAACATTGAATTGTGGCATAGTTTCAGTTAAATCGTCTTCCGTCATTAATCTTCCCTCAATGCAATCATGTTGAGAGTTTGTCTATTCTGCTAATACGTTAACAGGAGAAATGAAGCAATCCGTCACGTGGACAACAATAATCCGATATTAACCCAATATTCTGATTAAGAAACTAGCATGTAAACAGATTATTGATGACCTTAATCCGACTAAAGTCATACTCGAAGTAAACACAAATGAAATGAAGACGTGTGGAGTATTCCTGGTTTAGTCGCAGTATCGAGGTGTATTACAGACACGTACACACCTTAATCACACTATTAACGTCGTGTGGGAGTTTTCCCCGTATTGTGAGACAGGACACGATCACACACGGCAGCGCTCAACCGTTTGACGGCAAACAAGAGAGCACAGCACGGCTGTGTCCGAAACCACGTACATACCTACTATATATGTGTGCGTGTATACAAACACACACATTATACTACTTAATACACATTTCAGCTACTATATAGATGGTAAGTACGCGCTTTGGGACCTCCAAAACTGTATACGGTTCCATAACCAAGACCAACTGTATGTTGACACGTGAAATTCCGGAGGGAACCTTATTCAGAATAAGGTCAATAATTAGATTATTGCCGTCCGTCCATATAAACGTAGTCCATGATCAAGTCTTCGGAGATCTTCATCTACAACCTCTATCAGAGTTTCTATTCGCCAGTACTGAGAGACGAATTCCTGCCTCACTGCATTCAGAGCCACGTGTAAAGAAGTTATTCCGTTTAGAACCGTTTTTCCTGTAACTCACAGAAGAGCACCCTGTGAGTCCATGAGTCCTAATCCACAAACAAGGCAAGAACATTAAGAGTCCAAACATGCACGATTAGGAAGAATGAGGTCATTTATTCCCTCCCTTCAAGTCTCCTTCTTTCCATAAGGACACGCAGCTAATCGATTTCCCTTCGTCTCATCTGCACCATCTCTCCTGTACGACAGCTACGGATCCTGATGAACCTTTCCCCGTCTTTTCCTTATCTTTGGCAGATATGATAGTAGTAAAAAAAAATTTTTTCAATTCAGCACAGCACCAACAATCACTCTCCTTTATGTTGGTCTTTGTGAAGGGTTCAAAATTTCCTCGGATTCATAAATCAAGACTGCAGTTCTTTTCGTTGACGAATGGCTGCACTGTAAGCACAAACCGTAACGGGAGTGCATGTAGTGGACTTCACCATTGCAACAGCTGAGAAATAAACAGCTGACCAACAGAGGGGGTGTGTGTGCTCTTCTGTAACACAAAGCACCCACACGAGTGTCGTACTGCGCACAAATGAAAAGCTTTCATCCACGCAGTAGTCTCGTAAACGCGCACCGACACCAATTGCTTGGCAAACAATTTATTGGTTTATTCCTTATACAAAATCAGCAGTAGAATAAAAAAAAAAATCTACAAAAAGTAAACCTACTTCCTATAAATCACTTATACGGTTGTACTCATTTTCAGCGCACGGTTTTGAACGAACCCGAATCCAGACTCCGTCCGTATTAGCGGTGCGCGGTATAGACTTAAAAATACACCACTGGTCAAAAGTTTGTGGACACTCGACTGAAATGTTTCTCATGATGTTAAAAAGCTTTTGATCTGAAGGTGTGTGATTAAACGTGTGAAATCGGTGTCGTAGACTAAAATATAATCGCGCTGACGTATTTTATTTTATTTTTTTTTTAAACGGGCGACTCGGCGTGAAATGTTCCATAAAGCAACCGATGAGAGTCCGGCGTTGGTGTGAACTCCTTTAACACTGTTTAAAAAGCATCTCGGGGCAAATTCCTCAAGAAATCGCTCGAGAAAACGCCAGGAATACATTTTTGGAAATTCTAGTCGAAAAGGACATCTACCTTGACGACGCTAAAATACAAAATTATTTAGATTTATTTTGGATTTTTTAAATCACACGACATAATTCCCATAGTTCCACTTGTGTTACAGAGTTTTGACGACTTTATTATTATTCTAAAATGTGGGAAAAATATAATACTTTTTTTTTTAAATGAGTATCATTTCAGACACAAACACCATGAAAGCTAGATCGATGAGAGGATGGTTTAGAACACTGTAGCTTGAGGCGGCTGTGACTCAGGTGGTAGAGCGGGTTGTCCATTATCGTAGGGTTGGCGGTTCGATTCCCGGCCCACGTGACTCCACATACTGAAGTGCTCTTGGGCAAGACACTGGACCCCAAGTTGCTCCGGATGGCAAGTTAGTGCCTTGCACGGCAGCTCTGCTACCACTGGTGTGTGAGAGTGTGTGTGAATGAGAACGAGTGTAAAGCGCTTTGTAGAACCGCTAAGGTTAAAAAAAAAAAGAAAAAAAAAAGCGCTATATAAGTACAGACCATTTACCACTCGTAGCTCACAGTTGGCACGAATTTTTGTCGAGGGTGAAAATACAAAACGTGCTACGTCATCGTTTGCCTTAGTCTGTATTAATTCCTAGCGAAAAATGCTCACCGTCCGTTATTAAGCAAGCTACCACGTCTCAGCCCTATCAATAAAGTTTCCAGGTAAACAGAACCGCAAGACTCGACTAGAACTTTAGCGGTTTTACTTGCCCGATACATTTCTAACTTACTCACGCTTTATAAACTAGGAGTTTAACAAGACCGAGCGGAACATTTCCTCACGACTTCTCGTCAGTACTAGCTTGTTTTCGATTGACAAAAAGGAATAATACATTTGTCGTGCAGAGCCAACAGCGTTTGTGCAAGTCCTAGGGTTGTTAAAAGCCCCTGAACCGAGTGATCGATTGCTGAATAGACTCTCTGTCAGCCAGCTAGGACATCATTATCCAGGCAAGCGAAGACACGAAAGTGAGAACGCCATTTTGAGCTCCGGGCTTTCCATATGCAAACTTAACTTGGACCCAAGCCTAAGCAAATACAAGAGGGGGGAAGAAAAAAAAAAAAAAAAAAAAAACCCAAACACGCACAACACATGCTTGTACATACAATTCACGCGGCTTTCTACATTGGTGTAAATTTGAAATATTACTCCAGGTAAATCATACAAACGAACAAGCGTCACGAATCAATTCGACGTCGCGTGAACGAACGAGCGGCGCAGACGGGGGGAAAATGAAGTCCTTGATTTGAAACAGGTGCCAGAAAGTGAAGCCTCGGCTATATAAAGTCATGTTCGCTGGTGTCTGCACATCCCGTTACGTCATTCGAGGTCTTCTGTCTCTGCACAGGGTCCTCCGTGTACGGTTTGGAGGGGAGACAAAGAGTCATGCGGCGTCGATTCAGAGCTGCTGTTTCATAAACATCTGGCCAAAAGCATTCCTCACCGGACCCAATCGCGACTACGCGTTATATTCTCAGCTCACAAACAAACAAACAAAAAACTTTTTTTTTTTTATTTGGTGCCCCTCCCCCCCCAAGCAACAAAAACACGCAAATACTATCTCCATTTAAATCTGAGGAGTATGCCTTCATCGTGAGTGCGAGCGGCCTGCGCTATCGCTCCTTCGCGTCTCAAAGCAGCCGCTTGTTCTTGGAGACAAGGACGGCTTGTGTGTGTGTTTGTGCACGGAAAACTCGTTCTCGTGTCCCTCACATTAGCATACACGCATACGAGTCTTGCAACCGGTAAACAGCTCTGTGCTCAAGGATGATTTACATCGGATTTTCAAGAGAAAAGGAGACAGAAAAGCGGGTACGAGGGGGAAAAAAAAAGACTGAGAACTGAGGCTATTTCGGATCAGTACACAGGGTGGACCTGAACTTCCCGAGTGCTTCGTGCTATGCATGTCTAAGATAAGATACGATAAGACGCGATCTTTCTTTCATTATCTAACTAGAAAGCAGAGATCTTTCTTCTGCATTTTGGGGAACTTTGTACATCGCAAGCCAAAATAATTCACCTTCATCAGTGTTTGATCAGTGCTGTAGGTCGAAACATAGCACGTGAGATACACCCCCCCCCCCCACCCCCCGTAATACTTTTGCTTCTGTCCTCCTCTTTATCCTGCGATCGGTTTATCTCTACAGACCTTAAAAGAAAGTTGTTCCCAGCAGCCAAGATTTAACCGCCAAGCGAAGACCTGACAAACCCTAGCCCTGCAGCGTATATATACACACGGAGTAAAACAAAACAAAAAAACAACCGGCTACACAAACGACGGGTCCACGTGAAATGTAGAATGAGATCGGAAAAGGACGTGAAGGTATTGAAACTAAAATATATAATATATATAAAATTATAAAGCCACTTATAAGAGAGGAGAGCTTTGTGTGTGTGTGTGTGTGTGTGTGTGTGTGTGTGTGTGTGAGGTTCCTTACCCTGCATCGTTTTCCCAAGGCCTTGTCCCAGCTTCCAGCCATGTTTCTGGAGTAGCCGATGCCCAATGTTATCCTAGTGGGAGGGAAAAAAAAAAAAAAAAAGGGAAGAAAAACCAAAATATTCCAATAATAAGAAGCGCTTTTCACACCCTTACATTCTTTCTCTCACACACACTTGACACAAGCACACATGGCAGCAATTCTACTGGAGGAAAATCTTCACTCTCCTCATCATCATCATCATCATCATCATGATCTTGGTCATAATCTAACTCTTTGAAGTCAGAACTCCTTGTCGGAGAAACGAAAGAAGTTGAAGGAGACGTGGAACAAGGGAATGAGAGAACGAGTAAAAGGACAAGTTCAAGTACCGTTACAAGAAGGCTCTACGCAAAACTAAAAACAAAAAAACAAACAACAAAAAAAAAGGGCCCGCTCTAAATCCTACAGCCTACCCTACACAGTAAATGATGCATTCTTCATTCACCAAACAGTGGACTTAAAAAAAATAATAAAATAACAAAAAACAAAAACAAACAAACAAACAAAAAAAACAGCCAGCACACAAACTGTAGGGGAAATAAAAACCCTCTGAGTCGACTGATTCACCTTCAGTCTCAGAGTAAGGGAAAAGGGGAACGAACGCACGGTTATATACGTGCAGTTACATCATGGCATGTACATACATATATAAGCCGCTTCGGAGAGAGAGATTAATACACAAACGACTAGGAGCAAACAAATGAGGAGGAGAAGAAGAAGGAGAAGAAAAAATAAACAAACAAAACAGAAGCAATACATCAACATAAAAAACTGCCACAAGCTTTCTGTGAGTTCACCATGACAACAGAACCACCACGAAACATACAGTATGCAGCCAACAAGAAAGTGAGAGAGAGAGAGAGAGAGAGAAAGCAAGAAAAAGAAAGAAATGGAAAGAGGAAAAAAAAAAAAAAGAGAGAGAGAGAGAGAGAGAGAAAAAAGAGACAGAGGCCTCGGGTTACCATTAGGAGGCCCAATGTACGTGCACGTGTGTGTGCGTGGGAGAAGACAAAAATAAATAAATAAATAAACGAGAGAGATAGAGGTAGAGAGAGAGAGGGAGTGTCGGGATAAGATACCGTTCTAACACTTGTATATTGGGATTTAAAATGCAACACTGTTCCATTAATTGAAACTAGGATCAAGCCAAAAAATTGTGCTAATCATTCCAAGCACACTGAATGGAGAAGAAAAGGGGAAAATAAATAAATAAATAAATAAATAAGTGTGTAACAAGCTACCAACAAAAAGTAATCATGAGTAACGTGGAATTTAAAAAGTAAATAAACAAATAAATAAAGGTGATTACCAAAACCATAAACCAGCATGCAACTTTTTGTTAAAACCTCTTTAACAAAAAGGAGGCGGCGGTGTTAGTACGGAGCGTATACTGAGCGTATACAGGGAGGAAAAGGGAACCGTGGATGGAGGTTAGAGATGAGAGAGCAGCCAACAGGAAAAGCAACGCACGAGGCTTCTCTAAACTGAGGACACAGGCGAGGGGGAGGGGACGGGGTTAGGACCGGAAAAGCAAGCCGAGCCGTGAGAGGGTAGGTCTCGGAGCCAAAGGGGGAGATATGAACAGATGTTAGTGCGTGATGATTTCGTGGATGTGGTCACCAGCTCAAAACGCGCCTCGGCGTAGTCGGCACCTGTTCACGTCAGGAATATCCGAAATATCGGTCAGGTATCGCTGAGGTCACCTCTGCTCACGGTCCCATCCAGGATTTCACGATCGAGACATCGAGCAAACGCCGCGATACTCGAAGGAGCTCACGATTTCGAAATTGCTGCAGATTTGGGCCAAGATGCGCCACGGCGCGCGTTCAGCCGAAGCCCTCTTCGATTCACGCTCCTTACACGAGAACAGCTAAAAAGCTCTCGTTTACCAACAAGCAGCTCCGTGCGATCGAGATTTCACCGATTCAAGTAGTTTTCCACAAAACAGAAATAAATAAGCTGGTTAATGTGTTCTTGTCCAGATGATCTCAGAAATAGGATACGCGCTGTTAAACCCGTTAATCCTACACGCCCTTTATGGCTTAGGATACCCGAGCGCTTCCTCCAAATATGTCTAGATCTTCTGCTGATCAAATTACAAGCTCGAGGGAAGAGGAACGCGAGAGGAACCTGGCAGATTTCCTATTATAGATTTACACCTAGCGGATGGCGCTGCAGCCTTTCAGGAAGGACGACATGGCTCGAACCAGAAATTCAACAACGTGGAGACTAGGATGGATAATCGCTGAGTTAACGTACTGCCATGAAGACCAGATCTTCCTGCACTTACGCATTCAGATAAACGGAGAAAGAGAAGCATTGTGGTACCTCTATTCACTTATCAGCTGTGCACATGTGCAAGCCCCGCCCAAACGGCCTGCAATGCAGTGATTCTGCAGCGTGCGCACGCACACACACACACGCGCAAGCTCAGTGCAGTTTGTAGGACAGGAACAGCATCTGAATGGGGAGAGGGCAGAGATGACCTCATATTACCTACCAATCCACCCTACATTCAAGCCAATCGAACGAAGGGAAGGCTGGTATAAATTTTCCGAGCAGCCAATCAGAGTTAGCTCTGCGAGGGAGCCGGAGGCGCTGAAGAGCAGATGTTTCGCGACGTGACCGCGACAAGCGAGGCGGGTTTTGGCCGGATGAACAGATGAATGCACTAAAATGAAAAACAGACAAGATGAGAAGCAACAACGCCAAAAGATTCCAACAGCAGTGCAAGTGGAGTGAAAACATGTCCATACGAACCTGGCTTTTAAACCCTGGCCTGTCAAAAGAACAGTCAAACGTCACAAAAACGGCCAGACTCTACATCTCTCTACTATTCAAACTGACTTAAGTTTTTAATAAGCTAGTGCAAATGTGTCCCGCCCCCACCCCCACCCAACCCAACTACAGGATGACAGTGACAGTGTCAGACATATGCAAACACACTGTCACTCTGTAGTTGTAAAGAAAATGGGGGGCGGGGGGAATGTTATTATATTGTCCATACAGTACACACCCACAAGGATAGTGTGTTTGGTGGGGAGAGAGAGAGAGAGAGAGAGAGAGAGAGAGAGAGAGAGAGGGAGGTGTGCAATGTGCTGCTAATAACAGAGGGCAGTGAGAGGTAGTGGGGATAATTGGGTTGGTGGGGGGGCCTTGGGGGGGTAGGCGACTGAAATGAACCGAAGGGGTTTCAGAAGGGTTTTGAAAAAGAGAGAGAGAGAGATGTACATGGCAGCGAGTGTGTGTATGATGCTTGGTGTTTATGTGTATGTATGAATCCTCCTGGTTGAATAGTCTTCATCGGTTCCTGATGTTGCTGTAGTCATCATTACATCACGAGGTCAATCACACTGAGAAGCGGAAAACTGTCAATCCTGTAAATCACGTTTTCAAGGCCCCGTGGAGCCGCTACCTCGACTGGCCCACGCCAGCGTACACCTCACAGCTCATTAACATGCTTAAAATCCACGGCCTTCCATGACGGCCCCCACATCTGCACCGCTTCACCTCGTGAGAAACGAGAGACTCCGGACATGCGCTCCGAGCAGAGATAAGCCTGCGCCAGTTAAAACCAAATAAACTGAGATCTCCGTGGAGAAACCGCGCTGCTACGACAGCGTGGTTCAATCCTCCATCCTGATTGGTCGGCAGGTGTGCGTTATTTTCGTACAACAGCACAGCTCGGACAGTACCGGGTCATATTAATACGCTTGTTCTCACAAGCCACTGTTTCTATAGTAACAGTTCCTACGCACAGACTGGACATTACACTCTGTAAAACGCGTCGGGTTGTTAATAAATAAATGAAACGCTGTAATCGCTGTGGTTCGAGCGGAATAACACGCTCCAGACCGTGCTGTTCTACGAAACGAATACACAGCATCCTTCAATGATGAGGAACGTCCCTGACCCTCCATATATAACCTTGAGGTACTGTTTGGTGTTCCCCTGCACACTGGCTACTGAAGCTTAAAAACGTCCCACACTGGCACCCTGTGATGGAGAAGCAGTTCCGGCTCGGGCGTGTCGTTTCCACAGCAGATGGAAAATGACTTCCACCCTTTCCTCTACAGAACATTCTTGGATTCAGCTTTCAAATTGTGCACGCATGTGTGTGAGTGTGTGTGTGTGTTGGCTGGGACAGAGAGAAAAAGAAGGACATGCTTGTAAGTGCAAATACCTGAGATTAGACCAGTGTTTGTGCGTGTGCGCGCGCGTGTGTGTGAGAGAGAGAGAGAGAGAGAGAGAGAGAGAGAGAGAGAGAGAGAAAGAGAGAGATCTAACGTAGCTGCCCAGTGCACATCTCCCAGGGTTTGTGAGGTTATTGGTGACAAAATATAAAAGAGAGAGGGTTATATACTTGGAGATGAGATACAAGTATGACTGCTACCAAGATAACGCATGCAAAAGAAAAAAAAAGATGTTAGAGAGAGAGAGAGAGAGAGAGAGAAAGAAAGAGAGAGAGAAACAAGAGATAAAAGGTGTCAAAAGAGTTTAATGAAAATATTCCAATTTAAGAACCACAGACCTCTAACTGCCTACAGATCACACACACACACACACACAATGTGCGGCATAAGAGGGGCGCAGAGAAGCGAGAGCGGGACACACGCTTGAGGACGACCGTCACTGTCGCGGTGTTGGGAAATGGCTCTGACGCTCGCTGCTGTGGTTCCAGGTTCCAGAGCAGGACGCTGAAGGACAAATCCATGTTCGGTGTGTGGATCTGCAGATTAACTGATACCCCCGGACTCAAAACCAGTCCTTATAAGGTTTGGTTTTGGAACACAGTGACTGTCATCACACCAGGTACTGCAGAGAGTGTGTGTGTGTGTGTGTGTGTGTGTGTGTGTGTGTGGACTCTGCTGTCTGCGTCCCTCCATAGACAATAGTGCAGGAGCATGAATCTCTTCAGTCAGGCAGCTGCCAGGCCATGTCTCCGTTCTCCTACTCGCTCTCTCTCTCTCTCTCTCTCTCTCGCTCTCTGCCATCCCAAAATAATCCAAACTAAAAATAAGACTATAAACCCGGCGGTTTCAGTTTTACGGATATTAACCGCCGGCACTTTAGTTTTAATAAAAACGGTGGAACTTCTCGTTCCGGGACGATGACGACGTGGACGTAAACGTGCGATTATAGTCCGAAAACCGCCGATTTATTCAGGTGTGGTGGAAATGAGAGATTAGATCGAACTAATCCGTTTTTAGAGCTGGGCGATATGACGAAAATACACCATGCATCACGGTTCTCAAAAAACAACACGTACCCCGACTTACCGGTTTAATCTAATTCATCGATTAATCCAATATCGAGGTTGAGAGAAAAATGCTGCTGCTTACACTGAAAATAACGTGCTCCGTGTCGATGCCTTTCAGGCGTTTAATAGTGAAGTATTGTGCTAAACCATTAAATAATGATGAACTTACTCTAATAATAATAATAATAATAATAATAATAATAATAATAATAATGCCATTGTCAATGACATTAGAGCTTAAGCCTCTCACATACTGGAGCAGAGAGAGCGCTATATAGAGATGAGGAGGGCAGTCGGGCATACTCTGCTCTGAATGAAAGACAAAAAAGGGGAGATTTTAAATTACGAAATAATTAAATAGCTGCCTGCGATATCATCAACGTGCCTAGTCAGCGAATAATGCAGTCCCAGTTGCACAAGCACCATGCCAGCACATAATGACAGAGGGTACTGTACACCGAATCACTGTGTTGGGAGAGAGAGAGAGAGAGAGAGAGAGAGAGAATGTGTGAGAGAGAGAGAGACAGAAGAGGTGTGTGCAAGGAATAGAGAGAGAGAGAGAGAGAGAGAGAGAGAGAGAGAACGACAGAGTGAGATAAGCGTTACAAGGAGCCCCTAAAGAGACAGGAGTAGGAGAGCAGAGCGTGCAGATACAAACCGGGTCAGAGCTGCTTAGCTAATTGGGGCCAATTCGCTGCAGGAGAGAAATGTCGAACACCCCAAGTTGTGTACAATACTGTAAATATCTGAAATTACTGTCCTACACAGACACTAACACAAAAACAAAACACATACACAGATCACTGGAGTGCAATCTCTCTCTCACACACACACACACACACTACACACTCAGGAACACTTGTACACTCATGCTCGCTTTGTGGAGTGGAGAACACACTGAACAACCCCAATAAAGCGTTTCCGACGTTACCGATCTGTGTTTGTCTCATTCACGTTGCAAAAATAATGCCTCGGTTTTTCGGTAATATGGAAAAAATAAATAAATAAAACATTCGCGGCAGATATTAGAGATGCACCGAAAGGCTATTTTTCTCCGCTATGGGTTGATAGTTTAAAAAACATCCGGTGAGAAGGGCGGATTATATCCCGTCAATCAAGAGCGGGCGGGAAAACACAGGGATTTCGTGCTGTGTGTAAAGATGCCGTCTCTTGTGTGGAATCACGACAAAGCTGCCGCTTGTAATCTCAGCAATGCTACACATTTTACACCGGAAGTGAGCAGGAGTGAAGCGGGAGTTTCGCCGTCGAGTCTATCCCCGCCCCCCTCCCACACTGCAAGCTCACGCGCTGAATTAAAGGGCCGGTACACCGTTGAAAGATTTAAATGAAGATGAATTGACAAAAAAGTATATACATATAGCACAGAAAAATATATTAGTAGAGTTTTCATATGCAGTTAATGTAAATATATAAAAAGTTGATATTATATATGAGCAGTTTGATGTCAGTGATGAAGTAGAAATGCTTGTGTGTGTGTGTGGAGAGTGAGTGTGAGACTAACAGGAGGTTCTTTACAATTCAGTCCATGTTCATATGAATGAATAACATTCAAGAAGTTAATAATCTTACTTTAATCCTCAGAATGGAGTTCGTGTGTTCATGTTAATTAGAGTAATGTGTGTTCTGTTGAGACCAGTTACTGTCGAACTACTTGCTGAAATGGAGAGAAGAAAGTTCTCTTGCCCCTGCTCTTGGCAGGTCTTTACACAGCAGAAGGAAGAGGCTAATCGAATTCCTGACACTACGCAGCCTGTACAGAGTGACTCCACTACTACAGGAAGCTGAGAACGTTGTCGTGCGTGGATGTGAACACTAGCGACGCCCCGAAAGACGACTTGAAAACTTGAAAATCCAGGACGCGCTCGGCCGAAGGAAGTTTTTAAAACCCATATTAAAAGATGTTTTTTTTGTGTGTGTGTGTGTAATCAAATTAATATTAGACTTTTTTTTTTAATTATTATTTCATTTATTGAAATTAATGAGTCTGAATTGAAAAACTCCAAACCGGTAATATGATCACACTATTATTGAAATTAACACCAAAACAAAACCAATATTAAATATATTATTCCTCATTCAGTTCGGTAACAAATCAAATTCAACTTTTTATTTTTAAATCCAATTATCCAATGTGTCAGGTTTCTCTCCGAGAACAAACGTTGCTCGGCTTTCTGGCAGGAGAGACGCTTCCTCTTCTCATCAAGAACGCGAGATGCTGCACTGAACGGTCTCCCAGACTCTGCGCTGGTGCTCGGGGCGGATAAACACAAGCAAGCGATGGAAAGCGAAGGTTCGCTCGTTGCGGCGCTGCTGTGGATTGGGGCTCTAATCAAGATAGAAGGAGTCATGGATGGCTCCAAATACCAATCCACCAATCTACTGAGTGTAATCTATTTACAAACCTGGCAGGAGTTTATTAGACAGCTGAAGATGAAGAACAATTTCACCTTCAAGCAGGACAGTGACCCGAAGCACAAAGCCAAGTCAGCACAGGAATGGCTTCAGAAGATAATCAACGTATTGGATTGGCCCACTCAGAGCCCAGAGCTAAAGACCTATGGAATGACTTGAAGGCGGGGCACAGGAGCTCCTCTCACGGTTTGATAGATCTGGATCATTTTTGCAAGGATGAGAGGAGTAAAATCAAGATCTGCTACGTTGATAGACACTTGACCAAAAATCTAATTATTATTTAATGGGTGTGTACACTTATGCAACAAACCTATTGTTAGCCCCCCCAAAACACTTCTAATTGTTTTTCATTTGAATTTCGGTGTAAGCTTTCTGAACCGGCTCAGACTACTGCTTCTTAAACATTTCGTTTTCTTTGGCTAAAAGCTGCTAACGTTACAATGTTTATGTAAAGCTACTTTGCGAGTCTATCCAACTCTGACCAAATGCAGATATTGGTATGTTACATAGAGTGTGTCATCCACTCCACGCTTTTAAAATCAATAAACATGTCACAGTGACACAGACAGGTCTTGAGCATGACCCCCCCACCACCACTCACACACATCGTTCACAAACACACAGGCACTCATATCTGTGATCAAAGTAAAATGGTGTGTGGGTTGATCACAGTGATTGGTACAATCCAACAGCTCTCCTGTCCTCCATCGTGTGACTATGGTAACGACACGGAGGGAGGGGTGAGAGAGCTGGGAGGGACTCTATGGGGGCGACATAAAAAGGGTAGGGAGGGGGGGGGATTTTATTGCCTTTAAAAGTGGGCAAAATGACACTGAAAAGGGGGCGGGACTGACAGCAGAGGAGGTGTGGCTATAAACTCTTGACTGCACCAATCATCCACTCGTACACACAATCAGTCGTGGATCTAATCCAATGGTATGAGGGGGAAAAGGCGCGACCTTACCGGTTCTATGGGCTTGTCCAGGGAGGCCTGTTCCAGCTCCAACTGGCCCTCGTCATACTGGTCAAAGTGATTCCCACCCTGCAGTCACAAAGACACAAAAACGCTGGATTAGATAAATAAATAAAGGACGAAAGGACTGAAAATGCTCCAATCTTCTCTCGCAAATCAAATTCGTCCAGGATTAAATTTACATGAGGTTCTGGAGTAATTTCCTAGTTTACAGGTGCTCCGCTGTGATTGTATTTCCTTCGGAGGCGCGCGGGGGGGGGGGGCTAAATAAATGTTTGACTGCTACTACTTACTGTATTTAGTCTCATACTGCACATATTAGTGACCCTCCCGCAGATATTAAACACTTCCTGATTCAAGAAATCAAAAATGGATGCTTTAGGAAAGGAACTCAACTATATACATGGTCTGGGTGGTACAACCTCGACTACACGTTATATATAAAAGCATTACATTATTTTCACACATACACAATAGACAACTTTTCGTCACGAGCTACGTTTCCATCCGTGTGTTTTCGATGCAACTTTTTGCACGCTGGGTAGAAAAAACACCAAACTCCAATAAAATCTCCAAAACGCATTAAAAATTATTTTTTTCTTCTCAATCTAATAATAAGTAATGATAAAAAAAAATTATTTGATAAGAAGACCAGCGCGTGAACAACGATGGAAACACAATTACCGAAGAAATTCCTCCATGCACATAAAAAAAAAAAAACCAAAAATTCATGAGACTCTTTTTAGCGCCGAAAAAATGGCGAGACGTGCGTTCGGACAGACGACGAGGCAGTGGTTTCCCCCAGAAGTGGCGATTTTTCCGCAGTTAAACTGCAAATGATTTCATTGTTTATATTCAAACTGCGTTTACAGTTATTAAATTGATCAGCATTTAACATTTAAAATTGGATTTTTAAAAAAAATCTGACCATGTGAAGGAAACATCCGGATTCGTAAAAAAACCCGACCCGCTAGAAATACGCTCTTCCTGGGGTAATTTTAGGCGAGTTTTTTCGCTGATAAGACGTATACGACATTTGTATAGACGTCCCCGTGATTAAAAACTAATCCAAGGCGAAAAATTTATCTTGTTACGTTATAATAGTGTCGGGAATAAGTGTACCTGTGTACGCTGTTACTATAGAAACAATGCAATTACATTGAGCTTGTTAAGATAAATGTGTGCTTTCTCGGTCAGACGTGTTGTGACAGAAAATGAAACAGTTCAACGGCCCTTTAGTAGAAGGAAGAAAATATTACCCCAATAAATATCTCTCACCATGATGTCTGGTTCACCACCATATTTATTTCTGCTCACAAAACACACTCACTTGATGAAAAAAGAAAATCAGAACTAAAAGCCATTTCAGCGGATATAATTTTAATGCGAAAACATACACATATACACACACACAAACATATATAGTATCTCACAAAAGTGAGTACACCCCTCACATTTGTGTAAATATTTGATTACATCATTTCATGTAACAACACTGAAGAAATGACACTTTGCTACAATGTAAAGTAGTGAGTGTACAGCTTGTGTAACAGTGTACATTTGCTGTCCGCTCAAAATAACTCAACACACAGTCATTAATGTCTAAACCGCTGGCAACAAAAGTGAGTACACCCCTAAGTGAAAATGTCCAAATTGGGCCCAAAGTGTCAATATTTTGTGTGGACACCATTATTTTCCAGCGCTGCCTTAACCCTCTTGGGCCTGGAGTTCACCAGAGCTTCACAGGTTAGCACTGGAGTCCTCTTCCACTCCTCCATGACGAGATCACGGAGCTGGTGGATGTTAGAGGCCTTGTGCTCCTCATCCTTCCGTTTGAGGATGTACCACAGATGCTCAATAGGATTTAGGTCTGGAAACATGCTTGACCAGTCCACACACACCTCTTTAGATGACTGTGCTGTGGGCAGCAAAAACGAACTTCAATAACATTCCAATGACAAATCGGTCGCTTGAATCCCAGCCCTCATCTCATCTACATTCACACTGCTCTAACCACCTCTTGCCCTTACACCACACACACACACACACACACACACGAGTCAAAACTGCTACCATTTTTAATCTGAACTAACTGGCGTAGCTGTCCAATCCATGAAGCCCCTCGTCCGGACACGTGAACAGTCTCAAGCACGATCGCAAACCGCCAAGAGCTTGTGAAAGGACAGGCCTCGTCTATTCTAAAATCATGAGTCTGCCTGCCAACAGCCCGTATAAATAAGCACAGGCCAGAAATTAAACACTCGCGATCCATGACCATCTTCCTTCCCGAAGCCACTCTTCTGATCCTGATCTCAAAAGGAGAGAATATAACCCCGTCTATACGGGGCTACCTGAGTGCACGTCAAAAACTCTCCGGGAAACAATACCGCCTCGTGTGTGTTTACTAAACAGTACAAAATGTTCCAAAGCACAGAACAAGGAGCGTCTCAACACGGAGAACAACAAGAAAACATGAAACCAGGTGGAACCCAATACATACACCAGAATATATATTACCTACCTCGTATGCGCTCTTAAGGGGCGCTCATACTACACTTTCGCACGCGAATGCTGGGGACTGGAAACACAAGCTACGTGGGAAATTTTGCATTTCGCGACGTTCCAATTCGTATCACGTGAAGCAGTGCGACCGGTGCAAGGTAAAATTTCCCATTTTATACAACACATCTTTCGTTGAGGACGCTACAATAACCACTGCACGTCGGAATCCATGATGCATGGATCAAAAATAAATTAATAAAACTTTTTTTTTTTTTTTTTTTTTTAAACAAACGCCGCCATGTTGCATGAGGTCATATCCGGTCGCCGCCGGTATTCGCAGCGGTCTCGAAAGCCGCTTTACAGGGTACCTTCTTCAGAATAGGAAGAACGTCAACACTTGCAGTACTTTATTAAAATGTAACTACAATTATAACTTCGTCATTACTTACCATTGCACAGAAGCGAACTTTCTCTAAAAAAAGGTTTTAAAAATGTCCTCGAAGCTCCTGACAAATCTCTGCCCTAACAGTCGCTGCAGAGGAGGATGGTGAGTTCAGACATTTCTGAGAGCTTTTCGACCAAGCATGGAAAATGGGGAGGGGTGGGGGGGCGACACCTCAATATAGTGATTAGTTTTACAACCTAGAAACGAAATTCATTTGAAAGGCATCTTCGCTTCTCAATGTTTCCGTAGTCAGACGACTATTTAGAGCGACGATATCGGGAATCACTAATGGGTTCCGAGTATTGCGATGGCGGATGGATGTAAGTATCAGTCGGGATACGTGATTTCTGCAGCTTTAAGATCGACAAAAATATAGCGTGTTGTATTTGGTAATGTGGGTTTCCTTTGCTCCTGGTTTGTATCACACTGTATATGAACCTCAATAAACTTCTGTCCGACATCGGAACAGAGCAACAAACCATCTTTTTTTTTTTGATGCATCCACATTGCCTTCCACTAATATTGGCACCCTAAAAATACTTTACCAGTTTGTGCTTTTGTTTTTCATGGTTTTTTTTGTTTTTAGCATAGATACATTTAATACCTTTTTCATAGCCTTCAATTTGCACATTGTTTGAAGTAGAGCTGCAACAACTAAACGAATCTCGTGATCGATTAGTCGGGCTGAGCGGCATGGGGTGCGTTTACTCATTACGTTACTTCTGTTCTGAAAACACACACCGGAGACTAAATACAAGTTATGTCCCAAATGACGTACTTACACTATGCATTATGTACTCTACCGTCCAGAGTATGAATTTTAGCAAGGTATTTTATTACTCGGAAGTATAAGCCGTTTCCTAGTCGATGGCGCATGACATCATACGTACGAAATGTGACGCCGCTAGCTTTAGCAGATACCCAGAGTCACCGACAACGTCTTTCTTTTACTGTTATATTAATGCTATCTTTTATAAAAAAGTGAGAAATATATATACACACACACACTTTTTAAAGGTGAGATAAAAAACTACAGTACTAAATGATTAATATATATTCTAGTGTGTGTATTGGGTTCCTTTCAGTCTTATATAATTGGGCGAACAGTTGTGTAAAGTTTTTATTTGTAACACTCAGCTTGTGGATTTTATTTTAAATAAACGAAAACGTGGTACAGGAAGTGCGTCCTCATCCGACTGATAAAGAATTAATAATAATCGGCCGACTAATCTATTATTAAAATAATCGTTAGTTGCAGCCCTACAAACAAAAAAAACACAAATCCCAGAGGAAGCTCATTCCCACCAGCTCTAAAAATGAGTTCTGACAAATTACAACTTTAATGTGTCTCAATGTGTGCACGTGTGTGTGTAGCTGACTGACACATTGCTGTTACAGAACGCGTCGGGGGCACAGTTGATCTGATCTCACACACACGTGCGCAGGATGTAGAGCGGTCAACATGGCCACCGTTGTTCCTGAGGAACGTCACAGCTGTGCCAATCTCCAAATCCATCGCTATTGAATATAGAGACCTGGGAAACGAGGGCATCCAAATGAACCAGTAAATTCCAAGCTAGGTGCCCAAATAAAAACCCCACAGTCATCCTCAAACACACACACACACACACACACACAGAGATCAAACATGTCTGCGAACTGAAAGGATGATACATCACCAAAGCTTTGGAAATGAGTCGAAAGGACCAGAGACATAAATAACGAAATATGAATTGCAAATGTGCACAAAAGAACACACACACACACACACACAACACCCACCCATCAGGTGTGAGAAAAGTGGACCGGTGGATTGGTATTCTAGCTACCACCTTCGATAGGCGTTGAAATTCAGACAGCAGGCACACAGTAAAGACATTTGAATCGATATCTCTGATCACGGCGAATAAAAATTTCTCTTTTACTCAACGTTAAAACTGGCAACTCAAGAAATTGCTCAACAAAAATCCTAAGTAGAAATCAACAGTGGATGCCCACATGTCCAAAAGACAGAACACTTCACCGTTAACATAGAGCCAAGGACGTTATTTACACAGAAAAAGAGCATCTGTTTCCTCCATTAGAGACACACAGGGAGAAAAGACAAACAACAACTGGGCATTTGGACGACCCGACACATTCGGCACAAAGAACCGAGGTGAACATTTGTTGGCCGTGAAAGACCATCTGTCCGCAGATAACCGCATCTCATCGAGGAATCTCTCTGAGGTAGGTGGCTGAAAAGCTGAATTCACAAACTTGTCACCATGTGGCCCGCTAAACAAGTGACATACACTGCAGAATAAACACCAAAAAAACACAACAACCACCACCCAGTCTTTTGTGTCACGCACAAGGTGACGACATCTGACACGAACCAAATATCTAAACTTTAATACAGGAGAGGAAGTGGTGATCTTTTTAACGAATTTTATTTGTAGCAAGCACTAGAGCCTTGAGCCACTAAAACACTGACAAATCTCAACATAAGAACAGGTTAACAGGTTGTAGACAAGCTCCACGTCTACAAGGAAGACAGCGTCAGCATTATAAGCACGAACTTGAAAATCGGCCATGCAAAAGCATGAACACGAGAGGCATTGTACCGGGGAAAGCCGAGAGAGACGCGTTCAGCATATAAAACAGCACCAAGCTTTAAATTAGACAAGCTGCCAACTTTGTGCCACTGGGTCGGGTGAATTTTTAGGCTCTTTAAGCAACTTCATTGCACAGTAAATAAAAAATAAAATAAATTAAAAAAAAAATAGCCTAGTGACAATTCTAGCAACTTTTTGATTAGTGACTGTCCTGCACTGGTTACGGATCTCCAGCTCACAGCACTGGAGAGATGAGATGAGGGAGCAGGCTCAGTCCACTCACCACCAGCATGCAAAGACTCAATAAAGTTACACATGCACGAGCCAACAACCCATCACCAACATTCCCAATGACCAATCACTAATGTCCCGTATTAACAATCACCAACATTCCCAATGACCAATCACTAATGTCCCCAGTGACCAATCACTAAGCACCACAACGACCAATCATTGATGTCCCGTATTAACAATCACCAACATTCCCAACGACTAATCACTAATGTCCCGTATTAACAATCACCAACATTCCCAATGACCAATCACTAATGTCCCCAGTGACCAATCACTAAGCACCACAACGACCAATCATTGATGTCCCGTATTAACAATCACCAACATTCCCAATGACCAATCACTAATGTCCCCAGTGACCAATCACTAAGCACCACAACGACCAATCATTGATGTCCCGTATTAACAATCACCAACATTCCCAATGACCAACCACCATTGTTCCCAACGACCAATCACTAACCACCACTGTTCCCAACGGCCAATCACTAACCACCACTGATCCCAACGGCTAATCGCTTGTTCCCAATGACCAATCACTGACCACCGTTGTTCCCAATTACCAATCACTAACCACCACGGTTCCCAACAACCAATCACTAACCAACACGGTTCCCAAAGACCAATCACTTGTTCCAATGACCAATCACTAACCACCACGGTTCCCAACGACCAATCACTTACCACCATTGTTCCCAACAACCAATCACTATCCGCCACAGTTCTCAACGACCAATCACTAGCCAGCACGGTTCCCAACGACCAATCGCTGACCACCACAGTTTGTCTCTCCCATGCACGTTGTCTGAACTCTCTTCTTAATGATACTGATAAAAACCAAGTTGTTCCATCCGCAACCGTCTCCTCCGTGTCCATTTCCCAACCCCATCACGAACACAGCTTCATTTTCTTCGCATTCTCGATAGAAAGTAAAGCAATTAAAACAAACAAACAGCTCATCCATGGCGAGTCGTAACCAAGGCCTTATTCCTCTCCATCATATTGATCCGCACAAATCTTCCCCGCCCCTTCCGTGTGACAAGGACGCCCCGATATGCAAATGACCACGACTAATATGCAAATAGCGACGTGACGTCACCCAGTGACCTCTAGCTCCTGTCGGGCGCATGCAGTACCCACTTCCGCCTGAGAAAACACTGTACCACGACCCAGCTTACAGGCTGTCATTCTGACCCCGCACTATTTCCCCCGCACAGCTCCAGCTAGATTTATTACTGTCCGCCCCCCCTTACAAATCACAACACATCACGAATGATTTAAAGATGAAACTTTAAATAAATAAATGAAAAAAAAAAATTAACAAAAAAAAACAACAACAAAAGGACAAACCCCAGGGCGTGTTGTATGGATTAGCCTACAAGCTAGCGGCATTTTTTATTGTACGGTTTGCTCCAGAATATCGTTTTAAACAGCTGGGAACAAACACTGCAAAAGAAAAAAGCAAGGGACTTTTCCGTCCTATTTATCCACCAACGATGCGATAAAAACACCCGCCGTGTTCGCCATGACGCCAGCGAAAACGCGCTAGCTAACGGCTAGCACTCAAGCTAGACAGCGCTACAGAAAGAACCTTAAAGGAGCGATAAATCGCTGCAAACGGATCCCCGCGCACACGGCTTCTTCCGCATCCTCGTCGTTTACCTGGAAATCACGTTCCTCGTTGAACCGTGAGAATCGATCCGCCATTTTGTCTCAGCTCCTCTCTCCCGTCTCTGCGTCGCCTCGGAGTCTGAGCGTGTGGACCGCCCACAGGACGCGCAGAAAGCCGAGCATGGACCAATGGCAGAGCGCGTCAGGATGATCGATGGGTGTACTGTCCAATCAGATTCTAACGATAGAAAGGCTTTCGGTAACAGCGTAGTCAGTGCCAAGTAAACCGATTCGGCTCCAACGCGTTCTGCAAAAAAGAGTTCACTCGACCTCGATTTTCACGCGCGTAAATGGTCTTTTGAGCGGATCGTCCGCTTTAAAACAGCATTCTTCTTTCGACGATAATCCGAAAAAAACGTCCGCAGCACTACATAGCGTTGTAAATCTACACGGAGAGGCCGCCCCCTCGTGGTGAATGCGTGCATTTGACGACACACCGTGTCTTCACGTTGCGAAACCGAATCACAATAACAGTACAAGTATCTTCGTAGTTGTGGAAAAAAGTGGTTATTGTAAATGCTGAAGAACCAATGGGGGAACTTTCAGGGGGAATGACAAGGCATCCTTTATGCCAAACAGTATACCCATAAAATGTCAATCAATTGTGTTCACTTTAACGTTAAAACCACCTGTGTAATATTGTGTCGGTCCCGCTTGTGCCACCAAAACAGCTCCAAACGTCGAGGCATGGACTACAAAAGACCTCTGAAGGTGTGCTGTGGTAATCTGGGACCAAGACGTTAGCAGCAGATCCTTTAGAGTAAGTCCCGTAAGTTGTGAGGTCAGGCCTCCATGGATCTGACTTTTGTATTTTGATTTTATTTATTTATTAATTTATTTTTGTCCAGCACATCCCAGCGATGCTCGGGCGGATTGAGTTCTGGGGAATTTGGAGGCCGAGTCAACACCTTGAACGTTTTTGGTCATGTCCTTCAAACCGTTCCTGAACAATTTCTGCAGTGTGGCAGGGAGCATTACGCTGCAGAAAGACGCCACCGCCATTACGGAGTACCGTTGCCATGAAGGATTGTGCTTGGTCTGCAATAATGTTTAGGTAGGTGGTACGTGTCAAAGTAACATCCACATGAATGCCAGGACCAAGGTTTCCTAACAGAACGTTGCCCAGAGCATCACACTGCCTCCGCCAGTGTGATGCACTGAAGCGACGCACGCGCATGTAAAAGAAAACATGATTCATCAGACCAGGCCACCTTCTTCCATTGCTCCATGGTGCAGTTCTGATGCTCACGTGCCCATTGTAGGCACTTTCGGTGGTGGACAGCGGTCAGCATGGGCAATCTGACCGGTCCGCAGCTACGAAAGCTCCATACGCAGCAAGAGATGAGCTGTTGCACAGTATTATCACGGAAGAAAAGAATGATTTCCGAAAACGTTCTTTATGGCAGATTCTGCTGGGAAATGAGCTCTGCTGTCTTTGTACTGTGTCATGAAGGGGATGGGGTGGATTGTCCATGATGGAGAGCAGTTTGTTCAGTGACCTCCTATTTCTTGCTGACTCAAAGTCTCCTGGTTTTGTCCAGTGATCGTTTTGGACTTGCTAATGAGTTTACCGATCCTGCTGGCATCTCTGACACTCATGCTGCTTCCCTCAGCACACCACAGTATAGTAGATGGTGTTCACGACCACAGACTTGTAGAATATTTCCAGCATCTTGGTGCATACATTGAAAGAGCTGAGCTTTCTCAGAAAATAGAGTCTGCTCATCCTCTTGTACACAGCGTCAGTGATGGTCCTACAGTCCAGTCTGTTGTTCAAGTGGACACCCAAGTCCTCGTAGTGCTCAACAATTCCAACCTCCTCACCCATGATGTTTATGGGCTTGGTCGCAGTTCTCATCCTTCTAAAATCCACTTGGTCTTGTTTATATTTAGGATGCTATTAAAGGCACTGGAAAATGAGCCTTGGGTGCCCATGACCCTGTCACCTGTTCAGCAATTGTACTTCCTTAGAAAACTTTTGGTAGGTACTAACCACAGCATATCCTGAACACCCCACAAGACCTGCCAATTTGGAGATGCTCTGACCCAGTCGTCTTGCCATCACGCTCAGATCCTTATTTTGAACCATTTTTTATGCTTCCAACACATCAACTTCCAGAACTTGCTGGCTAACATATCCCACCTCATAACAGGTGCCATTGTAACAAGATAATCAATGCTATTCACATCACCTATCTGTGGTTTTAATGTCTGATCGGTTGTGTGAATGAGAACTCGGAGCAGACATGACACTATCATGTTATGCACGTTGTACCGATGCATACCTTGTAAATGATAAATGCACTGCACTTATATAACGCTTTTCTCCAAAGCTCTTTACACTGTGTCTCATTCACCCATACACACGAAACAATAGTAGCAGAGCTGCCATGCAAGGCGCTAACTTGCCATCGGGAGCAACCTGGGGTTCAGTGTCTTGCCCAAGGAAACTTCGACATGTGGAGTCACGTGGGCCGGGAATCGAACCTCCAACCCTACAATTAGTGGACAACCCGCTCTACTACCTGACCCACAGCCGCCTTGTAGGCTGATATTGATCAGCTTTAGCTGATTGGAGTGTTAAGTGTCATACAGCAGGTGGAGCTGTTGCTGCATCTATACACCAATGACAATAAAAAATAAAACCATTACAGATAATAGCAAAGAATGTATTCAAACTCAGATTTCACTGACATTCCACTCCCTTAAAAAATAGCCTTTGCATTCATCCAATAAGTCTGTAATATAGACACCAGGAATTAAAATAAGCCAGGATTAAACATTTCACTTTTAAGAAGGGTACATTTACAAAATGTGTACAGAATATTAAGTATTCAGGTGGACAGTTTTTTTTTTTTTACCGTAAAGAATAAAATTGTGAAATAAAGCTTTATTGTCAAGGTGATCTCATAATTGTCAAGGTGATTTCACAGTTGCTGAATTATACAGAGAAACGAGATTGTTTCTACTCCTGTTTTATACTAGAATCCATTGGTTTGAAAAAGACTACCAAAAAAAACACTCCTAAGTGATTGCTTTAACAGTGCTGAAAACATTGAATGTCTTAATTATATTCTCCATCTCCAAAGGTTAACAGCTTTGAATGTACATTTTGTCTTTGTATATTAATTATATATATATTTTTTACATCTAAGCCAGTAATAAAACAAAAAGGTTGAGTAGTTTTTAAATTGTTTCATTGCTCAATATTGTCATATCACAGCAAACCCGTGACTACATTTCCCATCCTGCACTGCGGCCTGCAAACATGGCCGCCATTGACTGCAATTCTCACTCACGCCACACAAGAAACTATTTGAACACCATTACTTTGAGAAGTATTGAATGTGTGTGAGATATGAATTCCGGAGAAAGTGGACGTGTGTGGGAAGTGCAGTCCATGGCGGCCATGTTTGTAGGCCGCAGTGCAGGATGGGAAATGTAGTCGCTGGTTTGCTGTGACATGACAAATATGGCATGTTCTGCAGACAGAGGATGGGAATAAAGAATTATGTCAGCAGCTTAAAAATACAATATAAACACACCCAATTATCGTTACAATGCATTTGGAAACAGGCACGTTTATTGTTTTTAACCCGTTTCGTTAGCTCGTCGGATTAAATATGCAAAAGGGAACCCTTCTTGATCGTGGTCAGCATTTCCATGAAGTGTTTTATTCTTCTTATGCCGCAGCAAATTTTTATCAGTGTATAGTTACTTATAATTTTGTGGACCATTTAAAACACATTTAGTTCCTGTTATTACTTACATTATAACATCTATAAAGAGTCATTCCCTCTTTTTTTCTCTCTGTGTTGAAGATAATAATGTAAAACATACAGCTTGTAATGTTACACATAAACCTGAAATTGTAAATTAGTCTTCTAGTCTTCCCTGAACACTTTCCCATGTCTGGAATGTAAAGTTGCGGTCGGATTTATGTTACGGTTATGGGTATAAATTTATAGCCAGCTGTGGGTCAGATGGTAGAGCGGGTTGTCCACTAATCGTAGGGTTCGATTCCCGGCCCATGTGACTCCATGTGCTGAAGTGTCCTTGGGCAAGACACTGAACCCCAAGTTGCTCCCGAGGGCAAGTTAGCGCCTTGCATGGCAGCTCTGCTACCACTGGTGTTTGTGTGTGTGTGTGAATGGGTGAATGAGACACGGTGTAAAGCGCTTTGGATAAAAGTGCTATATAAGTACACCATTTACCTTTAATAAAGTTACAGCTTTATGTTCGATTATACGAAGAGCAAGTGCATTAATGCAACTGGAAGAAGCCACTGCTGTTGTAGAAACTGAATCAACACCTTCTGACCAATCCGATTTGAGAATTCAGCAGCACTGTGGTACATGAGGTTAAAGTGCAGAATGACAATTCAGTTTTAACTGATACATTGTATAATCACTCCTGTGAGTTAAAACGATTAGGAAAGGTCATCTGTGTTGATGACCACTCCCCAAGTACAAAGATATGCATTGTAGGCTGATTTTTAATTGCCCATAGTGTGTGAATGGGTGTGCGATGCGATGGCACCCTCTCCAGGGTGGCATCACCTTGTACCCTGGGATAGGCTCTAGGCTCTCCCATGACCCGGTACAGGATAAGCATTATGGAAAATGGATGGATGGATGAATGTTGATGACCATCTGAAATATGTAACAGGTCTGTAATTCAGCTATTTTCACTTCCTGCTTGTTTCAGTTGTTTTGCCTTCAAGAAGTTCACCCATGTTTCATTCACCCATTCACACTCACACGCCAATGGTAGTAGAACTGCCAACTTGCCATTGGGGTTCAGTGTTTTGCCCATGTGGAATCATGGGCCAGGAATCGAACCGCCAACCCTATGATTAATGGACAACCTGCTCTACCACCTGAGCCACATGTGCCCCATGCAGCTCAGTGGGTTTCAAGTGAGGTATCAAGCCATTCTTTGGTTCTCAAACCAATTTCGGGCTCCATGAATCATAGCCAGGGGTCTGTGAAGTTTTAATTGAGTAACAGAGCAAGAAATTACAATCAAATTTTTTTTTCATTAAATGTATTATATTTATTGTTCTCATAGTTGGCTGGTTCATTGAATTGTCAAATATGAATAAATAATCAAAGGTCAACTTGAACCTAATGTATCCTGTTGGTGAAACATTCAAAAATGTAAAGCTCTATGTCTCCAATAAATATCCAAAATATTGTTGTAAACGTTGAAATTTTCATTAAATAAATCTGTACTAATGGGGCCTGTGGTTGTTGTTTATTTTACAGTTAAAGGGGACCCTTGCTATGAAACCTTGTAGAAACCCTGTTTTGTATAATAGTTATATATGGGGTTATTTTCTGCTTATATCACCATTAATAATGAGAGATTGGTTAACAGCTGTATGTGCCCATACCACATACAGTATTTCACATGTGAGATAATAGATGTTTTTCTACACACTTCCCTTTTTCCATCACTCTCGGGAAGGTTCCACTTCCTCTTATCTGGCCATGAGGTTTTTTTTTCTCCAGAACTCTCTTTATATACTCTTTAACGCTCTGAAACTTGACCTTTCTGTTCTTTAGGTATACTCATGTGTGTGCATAGTGATGTGGGTTGAACTGACATTCAGGTGACTTCTCAGCTCAATATCTTCCTGATTTCTGGACTGTCTTCATTGCTCGGCTTTCACTGTGTCAAAATTTCTACCTCCTGGATTTGTGTTTCTGTAGCTCCATCTGAGTGATATTGAAGACTTTGCCGTGATCCAGCAGAGTTATCCGGTGACTTTGATGACACAGGGATTTTTTTTTAACGAGAAGTAGATGTCTTGTATTGCACAAACTGTTTTCGAACTTCTCATTGAGCTAGCTGCTCATGTTGCACCCACACCAAACCCGCCTGGTTTTCCCCGGTGACTACCTTGGAAACAATAAACCCAAGTGAGAAATTCATTCAATCGGATCCATTTTGAAGGAAAAATGTGAAGGTTTCCTTTTACAGTCCATGTATTTTGCCAGCCATGTGGCTTCAGTACCCACCTCCGTTTCCTCTCACCAATTTAGATTTGAAAAATGCATATCAAATGCATTTCAGAATTCAGCAGAATATACAGTAAGGCAGGGATGAAAAGAAAATGCCATCTTTTCACCAGCAGGGGGCATAACGAATACCTCCTGAGGCCATATGTTCTGATTTAAGCCATTACTATTCTCCCTACCATGTTCCAAGAATTGTCCACCACATCCTATGAGAGGATATAAATTTACTGTGTGAATTTGTAGAAAAGTGGATTGTTTTCTAACAGTAAACCCAAGCACAAAGTATACAGAAGTGGGAAATAACAAAGTACAGCCACGATCAACACTAACCTGCATGTTAATCCTCATAATCAACATCCAAGCTTCCGGCTGAATGTCGGCTGTTAAGGTTTGAGTGTTTAGCGTGGCTGTACTTTCTTTATTTTGTTACTGAAATTTTTATTTCTGAAGTTTAATTGTTTTTATTGACACATTGGTCTATTTTCACTTTGGTTAACAGTTTCCCACATTACCCACAATGCTGTTAGACTACGTACTGATATTGGTGCCAGTGGAATAATGCTGCATTTGACTAAAAATATTAACTTGGGCAGGCAGTGGTAGCTCAGTGGCTAAGATGTTGGGCTACTGCTCAGAAGGTCAAGAGTTCAAAACTCAGTACTACCAAGCTGTGACTGTTTGCCCCTTGGGCAAGACCCTTGACTGCTCAGATGTATAAATGAGATAAATGTAAGTCAGTCTGGATAAGAGAGTCTGCCAAATGCTGTAAATGTAGCTTGGAATTTCTAAATCCTACTGGGAAAAACCAAAGAAAATGACCCTTCAAATCAGAATTCCTACTTGAGTTCAGTAAGGGATGTCAAATCTCATTGCATCAACAGTAAACAAAATAGCTTTAAATGAATATTACTGATTTACTAGTTTGTTTGTTTTTTTTTTGGATTAATTAACATCTAGAGATATTCAGTTCACTGTTTTGCGGAGGTAAATATACTTCCCTCATCACAGTTAGCTAGCTAGTTTGTTTGCTAACATGCACAGCAAAATCCCCATTGTTGATTTAACACCCAGAGTGTTTAATTTACACCGTCCAGTGTTTGTATAGTCCAACTGGACCATATAAACACTCTGGGTGTGGTCATGCTTCCATGTTTTTTCCGCTAATTTATAGCCTGAATGTAATTTCGAGTTCCGACTTCCCCCTTCCGAAAGTGAGATGAATGAAACTACAGACCTCGCTTCATAGAGAGTGGTGCAGCAGCACTTTAGTCATTTAGTCCTCCCAGGTTTCTGCTAATGCCGCTGTCATCGCCAGTACACTCATCTCGTAGATTGCTAAATTGTCAAGCAGAGACTCTCTTGTAACTCAGCATGACTTCATCTTATAGCTGCATTGCATTGTGGATCTTTGAATCCAGTGTTTTTTGTCTCCACTAATTATCAGGTAGATTTCTCATTAATTTGATGGTGAATGTCAATGGACAATGGTTACTGAGGAAAGAAACACTTATTCTTTTGTCCACTACAAACCAAGAGCTAACCATTAAAACATTACCATTACCGTTATTGGCTCTCAATGGTATCCACTGGACATAACAAGCCACCAATAGAAGGCAACAAATTACCAATAGGGACCATTACAGGGTCCACAGGGACCATTACAGTTTCCACAGTTTCCATTGAAACCAAAACAAGTCCCATTATAACTATTAAAACCGTTACAGAGTCGATGAGGGTTTCAATTGTTTGTTTGTTTTCCAAGAGGGGCAGAAGTGGGAAGCTCAGAATGACACTTCAAACGCTTCAAGCTACAAAGTTTACTGGTGGGGGACATGGATGCTTTTGTTAGCAACGAGCAACAAACTGTGAGGAGTCATGTATTCCTCCTCAAAACTTTTGCAGTGGTTGCTCAATGGATAAGGTTCAAGTCCCAGGACAGCCAAGCTGCCACTGTAGTGCCTCTCTGCTCCAGTCCGGGGGCGCTGTATCATGGTGAACCTTCGTTCTGATCCCAGCTTCCTAACAAGATTTTCACTGTTCTGTAATGCATATGTGACAAAATAAAGGCTTCTTCTTCTTCTTCGTATATTTACTGTTGGTTTACTTAGTTGAACTCGGGGTTGAGGAGACCGTGCCTAGTTCCCAAGTAGGACTTACAAGTCGTGGAGGCGTTTTCTTTGGTTTTTCCTGGTCAGATGTCAGGAATGAAGAGTTATGACCTCCCGTCATCTCATCCATCCATCCATCCATCTTCTATACCGCTTTATCCTTTTCTGGTTCACAGGGAAAACTGGAGCCTATCCCAGGGAGCATCGGGCACAAGGCGGCGTACACCCTGGACAGGGTGCCAATCCATCGCAGGACACAGTTACATACACACACTCACACACCACATCATCTCAAGGAAATAATGAAAATACAGCACCAACCAACCAATCCGTACCAGAACCGTACCCACATTTCAGTCTAAAACCGCTTGGACTTCTCCTTTAATAGGCTAAACTTCATATGAAAGCTTCGAATGGGCACGCTTGTACAAAATCTAGGTGTACTTTGCACTAGGATCAACGTTTTCTATGCACATTTGCAACTTTCTATTACTCCACTGCCAACTTTGGTCTTTCCATCCCACCTCCTTTTACACTTCCTGTTCAGCACATCTGGCAGAGAGAGAGAGAGAGAGAGAAGAGAAGAAACCTCCCAACACCAGCGCACCAGTGTTTTACACTACATTTACACCAACAGGTAAGTTCCTCTCACTTGAACCGGTCCAAATAGCTACATCATGTATCAAGTAAACCAGTTTAAATACGAGTTCGCGACAGCCGACTTTACTTCGGTGACATTTAGGAACGTTACAGTTGCTGTGAAATGGCGGAGGACTAGAGAACAACCGGAAGTGCTCGCGTTCACTTTACATAATTCGGTTACAACGTATCAGTAAGTTTAGACCGTTTTGTTTAGTAACGGAACACGTTCGAAACTTTTCAATATATATGTATATATAGATAGATAAAACAGGTTTGAGGTTTTTTTTTAGACAGGATATATTTGTAGAATAGTTCTAGTCTAGCTCTTGTATCAGGAAGCAGGTCGCGAAAATGATTTCCTCTTGTGTTTGTATGACTTTATCTGGGTTTGTGTGTGTGTGTGTGTGTGTGTGTGTGTGTGTATATATATATATATATATATATATATATATATATATATATATATATATATATATATATATATTATATACAATGAAGGGTATATTTCACACACTGTGTGTTTATATGTTTATATATATATATATATATATATATATATATATATATATATATATATATATATATATATATATATATATATATATATATATATATAACTAACCATCTTATATACAATTAAGGGTATATTTCACACACTGTGTGTTTATATGTTTATATATATATGTGTGTGTGTGTGTGTGTGTACATATGTTTGTATATGTATGTATGTATGTATATATTTATATATGTATATATATAATCATCTTATATACAATGAAGGGTATATTTGCCGTCTGTACACACAGAAGTCTGGTCTGCACACTTCATATTTAATTTTATTTGTTGCGTTTACACACTTTTAAACATCTTATACATTACAATAATATTAAAATAAGTGACACTAAATGGTGTGAATTCAATACTTGTATGAGTGAATGTAATAAATTGTTTATTACTTTATTACTGTGTATATATATAAAAAAAATATTGCTGGAATATTTTCAAATTTGGCAAAAAAAAAAAAGTCTACACAACAAAGTAGCGCCGAATTTGGCCGGTATGTAAGTAAAAAATAAATCAAAATCTTGTAGCGTGTGTGCATGGATTTAGAAATAATATTTGAATACTTTTTTAACATTCATTCGTGGAGTGTTTAACATTGTGTTGTTACAGTATGCTGTAATACTATTACTGTGCAAAAGGTCTTAGGCCACCCAAGATGTTTATGTTTACAGGAAGTGATCAGTTATCTGTTAACATGCAAAAAAAAATGTCATATATTAGTCATTTATAATATTATCAGGCTAACCAGATTTATTTGGATTATTTGAAAAATCGTTCCAGAACTTACACGTACCCCAAGGATAGTTTGGAGGAATCTGACTAAGCTGAAACGCTGCCACCTTTCGCATCAAGTAATTGTGAGCAATATCATTAAATAAAAATAAAATAAATAACTTTCTGAGATATGATGGTTCGAATTTACATGAAGAAACTGGATACATTATAGAAGACCCGGGTCATTTCCTAAATGGTCAAAGAAATGGGGTATTTTCTGGCAGGAAGTCAATGTGGAAGAGATTGCATTATACTAATAAATACTGAAAAAGTTTACATGCGGCAAAATAATCTGTTCATAATCTGACTGATAAACCTGAATAAAAAGGTTCATGTAAACATCTCGCTGACCAACGTGGCAGGTGCAAGAAAAGTCCCGTGGCTATACAAAGCTCATCATTACATATTTTAATAGATTTTCAGTTTTACACGCATCGCATACATGTAAAAGCCGCTCAACGCATGCATGTGACTTTGAATCGGATTACACGTAGCGTTCTTTGTAAAGAATTTCACAAGTATTTAGCTGTAGGCCGAACCTAAACGCTTAATTTACATAAACAACGTAAACAGTAAGGTTTTATGCAAAGATGACTCCAGTTCTGAGATCGATGAATCAAACAGGAATGCAGCTCGGATTTTAAACATACATACATACATACATACTATGAACCCAGAGCTGTTGTAGTTTGCACCGCCTGTTGATTATGGTGTTGTTCCTCGACATGGCAGAGAATTTCCCTCGTGCTCTGGCGTAGGTGGCCGAGCGAGGTATCGATGACCAGGGCCAAACATATTCCGTCAAAATGTCCAGCACCGTTGCTTTATTCCGCGGAGGATATTATTGTGAAATTGTAGATGTTGTAGCTGAACATTTGGTGCATTCGTAGTTGTATTCGCGTGTATTTCGATTCATTCGGACGATATCTGTTGTTATTTCATGCAAATCGCCATTTGCTAGTGAGATATGTTTTATACGGTTTACAGATACGCGAGTAAACATATATATTGTATGCAAAAATGCTACAGAACTCAATTATCTGATTTGGCGTCCTTGAACAATACGCTCAAACCCGTCATGTTTCATGAGTTATTACATTTTCATAGCAAATTAATCAAACTGTTTGAACTGAGTCGACTTTAGTGACTCAGTGAGTCAACTGAGTGATCTGAGCAAAATTACTAGGAACTAAATTAATTTTTTAATTTTTTTTATACATGACGTATAAGTCATACACTTGTGGTGTGCTGTTATAGGATAATAATCAACAGCAGGATGTTTGAAGTATGATGCGGAGTTACCGATAAACACTCCGAAGTTGATTATTTTCCTATAACAGCAAGTCCTAAAGTGTTCTGTTCTTCTTATACCACAGCAACGCCTATATATTTGGTTATTTATTACGGACGAAGTGTCTGCATATACAGTAGTTACTAGTTCCTGTTATTACTTATGCTAGAGCAGCACCCGCCTCTCCTATTCTTCCTTTCTCTTGTGAAATGAATGAGACAAAATAAAATGCAGTTGATTATTTTCCCAAGAAAGGGCAGGGTGCTTCAGCTAATTGCATCATTTAATTACATCCTTCCGAATCATAAGATGCCATTATATATGTGATGCTGGTGAAAATATGTGAAACATGAACGGACGTCTGCGTCGCGGTGCGCACGCTCATAATCCGCATAGCGAACTGGATATAGCTTTGTATCCATGGTATATTTTTAGCCGCTCAGCGCAAGCAGGTGTTGTTGTGTATGCCGTGTTTAGTCGAGGTTGCCACAGCAGCTGGAAAATGTCTGTGCCGAGAGGTTCAGCATCAAGTGTCCAACGGAAACATTCCTTAAAAACGAGGACCCGGGTGTAAATCCTGTTTCTTTGCAAACATGCACCAAGTTAAAGTGTATACGAAGTCCACCGCGTTCTTTTGCAGTTTTCCGGACCATGTGTCACTCGGAAATCCACCTACGAACCGAGCACAAGTATTTTATAATAATGAAGATTTTATTCTCAAATGTCTATTCGCAAATACTGTGCGAGTGTGCAGGATTATAAATAGAGTACGAAGAAAAGGATGCTATTAAAATAGTTCTAAAAAGTTATGGCATGTAAATTAATAAAAAAAATATATATATATTTTTGAAAGTACTTTGAATGTATTTCAACATGCAAAATGCTCGATCCAGAATATAATGCTGAAAGAATGTACTGAAAAAAAAAGAGAAAGTAAAAACTTCATGGTAATCCTAAATAAAGGTTATTTCGGTATTAAGATCTGACTTTAAAAATGTAGCCAATGTAAAAAATGTTGTTTTTTTTCCCAAGTGGCAATAAGGTGTGTCGGTACAATGTAAAAAATGATTCGAAAGACTGTGTATTTTTAGGTACCCCAGGAGAGGTGCGTATGATGTAAAGGCTTAAAGACGCACTCGTTTACCCTGCCGGGGAAATCTGTGTGGGTGGTAGCTAAATGTGGATCATTTATTCAAGCCATCCGTCTCCCAGAGGATTGTGGGTGTAGAGGAGTGGGGCTACAGGGGTCTGAAGTGATCGCTTGGTGCAGGTTGGGGCTGGTTTGGGGCTTTAGGTTCCTCTGGGCCACAGATACAAAGCTCAGAGTAGGTCTTACTCAGGCCTGAAGCATCCTGTACATCTGCGTGGGCATACATGAGTCATAGCCCTGTGTGTGTATATGTGTGTGTGTGTGTGTGTGTGTGATTCTCGTTCTGCCTGGTTCTGCATTTTAAAGTCGTCTCTCTTTCTTCTCACACATTATCCGGTCTCGGTTTCTTTTCGATACACCCACCACTCGCCCCCGGATTATTACACACAATCCTGAGTGCACACTTTCCTCTCTCCCTCTCCTCTCCCACTCCTGCACACTCCTTCTCGTCGGGATTTCAGGGCGGAGAAAACATCCGATTTTCATTAGGAGCAGCCCCGTAATCCGTCTTTCTCATGCATTCCGACGTATTCGAGCGCATGTTTTTCATCGTTAGTCATACAACTGGGTCTAAACACAAATGTTTTCGTTTGATCAGTTCATATTTCAACTTATACCATAGTTTTGTGTTGTTGTTGTTGCTTTAGTGTCAGATAACTGATAAAATCTTGGAACTCTTATGATTTTAAAATCCAGAATAAAGAGAGATCAATTGAGAGCGTAGTTAGTGTTAGTGTTAGTGTTAGTACCTCCATGCAAAGTACAGGGAGGAGCCAATATTTAAACAAGGTTTTTTTTTTTTTTTTTCTTTTCTCATGCTAAATGGCCTGTTCGGATTTCAGACACACTCAGACTGAAACTTGCTGAACATACAATATACGTAGTTATGTACCAAGTATAAAGCCTTTTAAAAGGTTTCTGTTAAACATCTAAACACGAGTGTGTGTGTGTGTGTGCTGTTCATGAGGTAAAACTCTTATTACATGCCCTTTAAACGCTGTCGGGACCTGATATGCGCACATGCGATGAAGGAATAAACGTGAAACAAACGTGAATGACATTCCTTAATGTTTAGAACAAAATTTGAGGTTTGAGGGAAAAATAACGGTTTTATTTTGTCGCAGAAACGGGCTTTCGCACATGTATTACCTGCCCTTTGGTCGTATTCGTTCGCACACGCGTTCGTGAGTTTTAAAATGCTGTAAATGACACAGTGAGTGCGAAGTTCATCTATTTTTGCAGACGCTGCCGTATATATTTTGTCTTTACTGCAAATCAGACTCCACTTTTCTTTGATAGCAAGCGTACTGCACCATTACAAGGTTGCATTGTTCCGTGCATCAAGTGGCGATGAGTTATCTAGGCTGCTGTCAGAAACCTGGTGCATATTCGGTTTCAGTCATGGACGTTACGGAGCATGAGAACGTTCATGCCCAGTGGTCAGGGTGGTTTTGTAGTTTCAGACCATGAAGAAGCAAACCCTGTTATTATAGCCGAGCGTGTGATTTCCTCCATGTTCAGCTCCCTCCCAGTTGCTCACCACACTTTTCCGGGTGCTGTCGCCAGAACCGTCCTTACTTCCCTTTATCAGTGGTGCAAACTTTGCTCACTCATGCTGGAAATTGTGATATTTCAGTTATACCCACCCCCCAAAAAATGCTCTTGATTGGGAACCCTATATTGTCTCTACTATACACCAACTATAGCGTCTGGTTTTTATGGACAGCATTCGGTAAGCTCTGAGTGAGACAATCACTTTGTGTCTTTCACTTCCTCAAACGCCCCGAAGCGTTTCAGAGGAAAAACAAGGATATGAGAAGTAGCCTGCTGTGTTCAGCTTTGGAAAACATTCACATTTTAATTGGATGGAGTCGAGGTTCAGACGACACCGTTCGGTTTCTGATGCCGTCCTGACGAAAGCCAACACCCAGTAGAATGAAATTTTCCTCAAATCGTTCTCCAACACCCAAACCGAAACAGGAGTGTCATCTCAGACTTGTGGTCTAACGCCTATTGTGAGTAATTAATAATTCATCATGGCTGTGAACCTAAAAGAAAAACGAAAAAAGAAAAGAAAAGAAAAAAGGATGTAGGATGGCTGGTTATAATGAATAAAGCAACTAAGTGCCAGTGGCAGTTACACCACAAGCCAGTTGTTTTTCCTTTAAACACACTGCCTTGTTGATGAATTAGGAACATGTAGAGTCTAATTTGAATAAATCATATTGCGCAACACATCAATGCGAACCCAAAACGCTCTTCTTGTTTCATAATAATGTCACGGTTTTAAAATGGCCAATTCCTCCATGTTGTGGAGGAAAAGAAGAAGAGGAAATAGGATTTTTCTTTTTTTTTCTTTTTTTTTTCTACTGATAGGACATTTAGTGTGTTTGGTTTCTCAGTTGTTCCTCATTACATCTATCATATGTACCATAAATATCATATGTATGTATCGTACATATATCATTACATATAATAGAAATGGTCCAGTAGTGTACTGTGTATTATGATGCTAATAGTGAAACAATGGCATACGTTGTCTACGCTAGTAAAACCCTGCGAACTCAAGTATGCGGAAGAGGGCAGATAGTGTGCACTTTCTTCAAACTGTGCTGCTCTACCCTGTGATGCTGGTTTAATAGATCTCAGAGGAAGCACGTGTTTGCCCCGCCCTCCCCGGGTGGGCGTTGTCTTGTGCTAATTAAGAGTTAGCTAGCTGGGATAGGCTGGGATATGATCGGTAACCAACTGGCATTAAAATATATGATCTTAAAATCGATTATGTCTACAATGTCTACAAAAGTCAATTATTTTAAAGTGAAAATGATCAAAACAATTCTAAGATCATTTTTTATCATAAATTGTAAGAATTTGAACATCAGACCAGCTGCTTCCAATCAAAAGTTCGTGTTGAGAAGCGTTACCTTGTGATAGCGCAGAAAAGTGTATTGTGACATCATTTGTAGCGATGTTGGTATTTCATCGCCATACTTCCCATTACGCATTTTTCTTTCCGATTGACAGCATTTAAGGTATCTGGATCTGGTATCGGTTTCAGGACTTACTGAATTCCTTACTGTAAGACTTACTGAACTCATTGTGAGCCCTAGCTGGAAAGGCTTAAGGCTCGTCCAGGTGATACGATCGAAATAGTTCAACAGTGACAAACGTTTCTCATAACACCGGCCTCCAATTTCTTTTGTATCCTCTGAACAAAATCTCTTGTGATTGGTCTATAAATTGGTGAAACAGACGGGAAACGCACGTCGGGCGAAAACCTTTTGCTCTCGGCCGTACAGTAATGAACTCCTTTCAGAAATGTCATTGAGGTTGGTGGTCGCATAGGCCATTGCGAGTCCAACATAAGCCGTTTATGTGCATGTAAACGACCTATGAATTTCTGTGTGTCTGACATGCCAGAGGAATTGAGGAAGCGGAATTAATCATTCGCTCGACAGTGAAGCTCATGGGGGTGGGGCATGGCCGTAACTTCTCACAGATCAACGACTGTTGCTTGTTTTGTTGTGTTTTTTCGTTTTTGCTTGTTTGACTGGTCGGTTTGGAGAATAGCCGTGTTTCCTCGGATGGTAAGCGTAGCCAATACAGTAGGATCTTACACACACGCGCACCAGGTTTGAACGATTGCTCTGGCGTGGAATCGAGTTCATCTGAGGCGAAATAAAATAAAAGTGTGTCGCTGTGATAGCAGCAAATCCAAACTGGGATGTTAAATAAAAGACAGATTGGCAGAGAGAGAAAGAGAGAGAGAGAGAGAGAGAGAGAGAGAGAAATAGAGAGAGAGAGACAAAGAAAGAGAGAGCTTTCTTTTTGAAAGGTCACACTGCCGTCTTGTTAAAACGGGAAGAGGAGAGAGAGAGCGAGAGAGGAGGGGTGAGAAAAGAGAAGCCGGATGGATTTCTTGTAAATCAGCATACTGCTTGCCCAATGAGATTCGCCTGGCAGCAGGCCAGCATCCGACGTACACAGTGAGAGAGGGAAGAGCTGAATGAACAGAACGCCGTGTGTGAGTACACCAAACACACACGGACATGAGCGTAGAAAACGTGCATTCTCCCTCATGAGCCTTTGAACGTATAAAGGAAGGAGAAACCGCCAGGAATGAACGATTCTCTGCAGTCTCATAGCTGGTATGCTTTTCATCTCTTCTTACTATCTTTTTGACTTCATATATATATATATATATTTATTTATTTATTATTATTATTTTTTAAAAATTAATTCGCAAGTGTACGTCATACTGCGTATCGTATTTCATATTACCCCTGCACAAATAAAGTGTTTGTTATTACCTGGTGTGGGATATTATTACGTGTAATAGGCAGTATTTCGCACTGAAAGGTGTGCGCGAGTGTAAGCGTTCCTGTACACAAGCGCTTGTGTTGTTTTGAACTCGGCCGTATAAGGAAGTCGGACGGAAAGAATGCGGTATTACCGGAGCGACGCTGATCTAATCTAGCGAAGCACACTCCTCGCGTGTTAAAATTAACCAGTCGTTATATTTACACCGAAACACCGTGCAGGCAGGGCGAGTGTGTTTTCCAGGATGCAGGGATGCTTTACTCCGTGCAAAGGTGTTGTTTTCAGAGCAGTCGGAGCATGACGGTCACTGATTGGTCTCCTCGATGAAGTGGGGGAAAAAAAAAACCCAGCAGCACTTGCCGTGCTGTGTGGGCCTGTGCTGCCTGTTTGATTCAGATCAAAGCCTAGAAACTTTGCCGGCAGAGGCACGCAGTCGCGGTGAGAAGACGTCTTGTGTGCCTTCACCCACCCACACATTCTTCATTCGAGTTTATCACAGAGAGATCCGCCACTCCCTCTTTTCAAAGGTCGTCTCGGTACAAGTGTCACATGACCTAAGATACATCCATTTTATACCCTTTAGCATAATACTGTCATATAATACAATTAGAACAAGATGCCTGCAAGGCTTTGGGTTACATACATTTTGCATCGAAGTGATCGATGCGTCTGCGTGCATTGTGCGTCGTTCTACGCGCGGTTCGCGAATCAGCAACGGAGCGAATGTGTGTTGTACCGTCGATGTTGCCTGATGCTTGATGATCCCGTCTGTTTAAAATGGAGAACTCGGCATTGTGAAGGCAACGAGTGTTTGGCTCGCAGTCAGTTCATGTCCGCTTCAGAGCGAGGCCTGCTTTCTTTTAAGTTGAGAGAGAGAGTGAGAGCGAGTGAGAGGAGTCAAGTGAGGACGCACTGATGCAACATGCTGTAACCATTGTAATCATTGCACACACCTCTCAACTAAGTAGCTCAACAATACTGTCCATTATTAAGAACCTTTTTTTTTGTTGTTGTTTTTGTTGTTGTTGTTGTAACTTGTGCAGTGAATACAAAATCAGTTTATTTTGGGAGTTTGTGAAGCTAGGAAATAAAAACGATGAAAGTTTGTTGTTGTTGTTATTTTCTTAAAGACTCAGTAAGCAATTGCAGTTCACTGAACGTTATGGTAGGGACACGCGTTTCGCGAAATTTCGTTCATCATCGACGATATATATTCTTTCCTCGGAAATCTAGATGCGAACGTTCCGATAACACGAATGAAAAAAAATAATCGCACGACGGATTTAAAAACGCTTCTGTGAGTAGGTCGAGACGCTCAAACAGAAGCGTCCGAGCGGCGCAAGAGAAAACCGCCGAGAGATCGCACGTTCGGATCCTGAGATCCAAGACGGCAAATTCGGACGTGCTGTCCGGTCGGGAAGGATGGAACACTCTGTGAGCTCAAGTATGTGGAAGAGGGCAGATAGTGTGCACTTTCTTCAGATTGTGCTGCCCTGCGCTGTGATGCTGGTTTAATATGTCTCAGAGGAAGCGCGTGTTTGCCCCGCCCTCCCCGGGGGATAGTTGTCTTGTGATAAGGAAGAGTTAGGCAACACCTAAATTTGGGAAGAATATGTAGAATTAAAAAACGAATATGTATCATGATACGTATTTATTCGTTGAGATATAAAGAGTATCTGGATCTGGTATCGGTCATAAGACTTACTGGACTCCAATCATTGTTTAAGCAGAGTCGGTACACAGGTACTTTTGCCAAATCAAATCATGTCCAGCTCGTATCTTATTTCGCTCTAAAGGCCTAGCCGTAAACCGGCCTCTCTGGCTTCGCCTACGCCTCACCCAGGCAGTTACTTCCTCATCAACTTCACTGTCATACTTTGAGGCCTCCGCTCCAACTGAGATAAGCGCTTGAGAACCATGATCGGGTTTCCTCCTCACCAGATGGCACGAACGTCCTCGCGAGGCTCTGAAAGAACAAACTAGCTTTTGTCCCTGTGAGCCAGAACACTTTCGGCAGGTACAAAGTTCAGGTAAGATTAGCGAATCCGCTGGCTGTTGGAAGTCGACAAGTTTTTATTACTTTCTCACGTCTGAAAGAAAATACTCGCCGGTGTAAGTCACCGTGACGAGCAGCGGTTAAAGATGGCCAGGTGTGAAGGCGGATCTCTTGTGTCTGTTTCTTCCAGGTTCTGAAAGATGGCGGTGGTACAGAGGATCTTTAACTCCACCCGGCCCTTCAGCATGTCCACAAACCAGCCGAAAGCGAAGGGCCACGTCTACCTCGCGTCCAGTGTCGAGCCTCAGTTACCTGACACCTCTTGGAAGGTCAATAAACCGCATGAGCTGATGGATTATTCCAAATTCATCGAGGTCATCTCTCGTGGAACAGCCAAGCATGTGGGCACAGGACCTCTGGGAACCGAGAAACCGTCCTTCATCGCCCAGGCAGAGTGTAAGTCCTTAATCCTTCTGCTAAAGAGCTTGAAACAAAGGAACGCAAAGGAAAAAGACTGACCTGTGGTCAACGTTATCTTCTCTCTACAGGTGAATCTCAGGACTCGCAGGAATTCTGTCCCAACAGCAGGTAAAGACTCGATTGATCGATCGATCGACCGCGTCACTAAAACACACCGGAAACGGAAACGTGAACCGGTTCGTTTTTTCACCGGTTTCATTCCTTTTGTTTCTTTCCAGACATAAAAACGTGTACAGCAACTTCACGCCAGCCCTGTCCTTACCCCAAGGCTCCGTCTCTCACCGCCAGCCGAGGAGAAAACGGCGGAAGAGACCGCGGCCGAGGGTTTCGCAGAGGGAGGGCCAACAGAGGGACAGCGGGAGCGAGAGATCGAGAGACAGAAGACTCACTCGGGTGCCACAACAGGACAGCGGCGAGGTGAGATGGACTCGAGTGTATATGAAGTGCTTACGGGTTAAATGCATTCAGTATTAAGGGAAATCCTAGGGAGTCATAAAGTCCACGAAGAATAAAGAGACTTCAACAGGACTAGACAGGACTTAATTAATCGCCATGGTAACAGCAAACCGTGAACAGGAAATGTCGACCATATAAGGAAAGTGGAGAGAAAACGGGACAAAAACGAAGCACATTGGGAAGGTGAACAGGAACAGAATCCGGGTGGACTTGACATTCTGTAAATTTAGTGTAAATTTATCACGGACGCTCAATACTTGATGCAGCGAGTAAATTAGAATTAGAAAGTCTAGTATAAAATACTCCTCGATATATGTTTGAATTTAAACAGTTATACCAGTTTGTACCTCATAATTGAGCACTGAGACTGTGTGTGTGTGTGTGTGTGTGTGTGTTTTTCCACCAGCTTGGAGAATGTAGCTACATCAGCAGCAGTGCAATTAGCACAGAAAGCCTGTCTGTGCAGGAGACAGCAGAGCCGTCCTACTCCTCTCACCCGGGCCTCAGCACTCCGCTGTCTTGCAAATTCTTTGAGAGCCTTCTCATTCCCGCTCATTGCCTGGTGTCGTACGGCCAGGCGAGCGAGTGCTCGCCGGACCCCGAATCGCCGCTCATCAGCGAAACCAAATGCAGCCTGGCACTAGCAGGTCTCAGGAACAACGTCTCGCAGGCCGAGCGCTCCTTCGCCTCGGCGTTCGCCAAACAGATGGTCCGAGACACGAAGGACAGAGAGGACGAACAGGAAGAGTCGGAAGAGAGCGACACGAACGAGGGCATACTCTTTAAAGAGGTGAGATGTGTGTGAAGTGACACTCGATGCGTCATACTGAAAAGAAAACCAAACAAACGGAGGAACGGCCAAGGTTAACCGGATGTGAATACAAATACAAACGCAGCCTGACACAAGTACACACATGACTGCACTGTTAAATAGTTGAAAAAGTGACTCACATGCAGTAGTCATACTACTACATACAAGAGAGAGTGAAACATACATCGATCAAAAAATACACACACACACACACACACACACACACACACAAAAACCATTGGGCGCGAATGCTTGCATGTTTGTCAGCGGTTTCCTGTTTTTCAGCTCGAGAGGTTTCATGTTTATCTCAGTAGCCTACTTCTGCTTACGGGAGTTTCCTCACATGCACCCCGCGCAACACGCGAACATTTATAGATTACGATTCGCTCTTTGCGACTGCGAGCACCCCTTTCCACACCGGTCCGCTACAGCGAAGTATACGTTTAGCGATAATAATGATTTTTTCGCAATATGAGTTGTTATGTCTAGCGAAGAAAAAAAGTAGATCGACAAAAATAAATAAATAATACACTAACACAAAAGTCAATTTAAAAAAATGATTATTATTGTTATTTTTAATTTTTTTTAAAAAGACCACTTAGATGGAAAGACTAAACCCGAATTTCGATAAAACGCAGGTGCGAATTCTTTTCGGTTTTGATTCTTTACGAGTAAGACAAAAAAGAAAAGGTTTCGAACGCTGTGACCGAGCTTGGAAAATCGCAGCTTGCAGGAAGTGTGTAGAGGATGTTACACAATGTGCTTAGATTCCGGAATTCCTCTGGAGAAAGATTGGACAGAATTAACATGAATAAATCTGACGTTTGAATCTAAAAATGTAAATAAATAAATAAATCAATAACTTCCGAGTTCTCCTGAGGTCTTTACACTTTACTGATTTATTTCCATTAATGTCCACTTGTTGTAAAACTAGCAACCTTTGTATAAACTAGACCTTGTCTTCTGTGTGTGTGTGTGTGTGTGTGTGTGTGTGTGTCTAGGAACTCCAGCCACAGGACTATGAATATCGAGAGAAAAGGGATTACGAGTTCTGTGATTTCCTAAAACAAGGCTCGTTCGGAGTCGTCTACAGCATCAGAGACAAATCCAGCGGCTTTGTGTGCGCTGCCAAAAAGGTACTATGAATGCTATGTGCCAGTGTGTGTGTGTGTGTGTGTGTGTGTGTGTGTGTGTGTGTGCAGGTCATGGTTGCGCGTCCTTACCTCCTTCTCTCTGCTGCGTTTGTTAGGTGCCGTTAAAACATTTCAGAAGTGAGGAGGTGGGCTCGTGGAGTGCCCTCCAGTCTCCTCACGTGCTGGAATTTTTCGGATTCGTCCGAGAGGGTCAATCCGTCGTCCTGTTCATGGATCTCAAACCTGGTACGACCCCCGCCCCTAATGTGTTGTAACCTCCTGAGGTCGGGAAATGAGTTGAATTTGCATTTGGGAGACGAGTGTTGAAATGAAACACACACACACACACACACACACATACATATATATGTACAGCAAGGTCTGAAAGCAAGGACACACAAGCACAAGGAGTCATCATTTATCAAAAATCAGTGTGTTAGTTGTTTGAACCATCTTTGTATGCAGTTCATGCAAATTGTAAAATCAGGTTTGCTCATAACACAGTGTGGTTATTGTTTTCTAAAATCTACAAATGAATTCACTTAGGACACGTGCGTTACACATCGTCACCTCTGCTTCCTTCAGCCAGTATGCCATTGGTTAATCTAGTGCCAAACTTCACTTTGTCTCATCCTTCCTCCTCCACCTCCAGGCTCTCTGGGGCAGTTGTTGTCAGAAAGGGGTCGCCTGCCCGAGGATCTCTCCCTGCACTACATGCATCAGGTCCTGGGGGCGCTAGAGCACCTGCACAAGAGACACATCCTACACCTGGACGTCAAAGGTACGACCGAAAAAACCCAAAACAAAAGCCGGATTAGCGTAGCCGTGGTGTATGTTACATACGGTTTATAGTTCCATTTAATGTTGGGGAATGTCCACAAAACATGGTGTCGCTTGTCGCTGCGTACGAGCCGCTCCTCTAGAAACGAGAACGTACTAGAACGAGCCGCTCTTCCAGAAAACGAATCGACACCTTCCGACCAATAAGAATTCGAGCGGACTCGACCGTGACGAGGTTTAAATCTGGATACTGGCTGCCTTTCGGAACGTTTTATCTTTAAGATAGCAGCGCTTCCAGTCTGAAACCAAGTCGTTGAGTCACATGTTCGTAGGCAGATCATACCGGAAAGGTGCGCGCTCTGCTGGACACTAGGAAAGCAGTCGCAGATGCCATGCGAGATAACTTTAGCTCGCTAATAAATACCTTAATATGATGTCTTAATATGAGCACGATCCGAATTCCAGCCAGGCTTGATTTTTAGTTTTAAAAACGTTGCTAACATGTCGTCAGTGATGAATCTCTGTTCTGATCAAAGTAAAGAAAGTCGGCGTTGTTAGAGAACGATGGTTTCAGTGAAGGGGATGATGTTATTATAATGTATCAACACATCAGGCGTTTTGTTCTGTGGCTAGGTTTTTTTTCTTTCTTTTTTTTTTTTGTTTTAAGGCTTTCCACAGGAATCGGGTGCGGCACAGAGCGTAGCACCTGTGGTGAGAGAGAGTGCAGTCCAGTGTGTGTTTAAGAGAGAGAGAAAGAAAGAGAAAGAGAGAGAGAGAGAGAGAGAGAGAGAGAGAGAGAGAGAGAGAGAGAGAGAGAGAATGTGTGTATGTGACTGAGACCAAAGCTGGGAATTTCCCAGAGTGACTCATGAAAAGTGCAGAGGGGAGGGGGAGATGAGGTGACATCGAGAGTCACAGGAAAACGAACAGACACAAAGAACTCAGAGAAGTTTGTTTAAAACAAAACAAACAAACAAACAAAAAACAGTGTGAAGACATGAATCTGTAATATATAACATTTCGGTCTTCAGTACACACATTCGACAGAATTTTCAGGACGTCGAGAAACCATGATTTGCGCCGTCTGTCTGTCTTCTGGAGCGCCCTCTGGTGTCCAACGAAGAGGGAGCTCTTGTTTGTGTGGGCCATCAGAATCATACTCTAGTCCAGTCACGACATGGAAACCGAAAGCGCTTTTGTTTTTTGTTTTTTAACACACCTTCCTGGAACAAACTACTGACTGAGCAAACCACCTGATTTCTGGGAAGCGTTTTGTTTGCCTGGCAGTCGGGTTTATTATCCTGCAGAAGTCTTTAATGAACTTGAACTGATGCCCACTCACCAGGTGGTCAGCGTCCTTCCAACACCTAGGTCTCACAATCTAATCAAACCTCGGCGGATAAAAGCCAAGTCCGGCTTTACGTTATTGATTTGCTCTCGAACAATGCACCGTGTTTAAGCATTAGTAACAGTGTTCATTAGGAATGAGTCCAAGAAAAAAAGTTACACTTTTTAAATATCCGTAACGTTGTGTGTGTTTTCAGTGGATAACGTGTTGTTGTCCGAGGATGGGGAAAACACATTCCTGTGTGACTTTGGCGAGTCGGAACGACTAGACGTGGATGGATTCAGCCCTTTCCAAGGTAAGCGCTCCAATAACGATGACACGTTATAGTAAAACCCGAGTGAAAACCATGTTGCAGACTGGATGACCAAGCATGCGTTTGTGTACGTGTGTGTAGCTCTGAAGGGGACGGAGACGCACATGGCTCCTGAGGTGGCGAGCGGAGAGAAGCGTTGCTCCAAGGTGGACGTGTGGAGCAGCTGTTGCATGCTACTGCACATGCTCAACGGCTGCCAGCCATGGACGCGCTACTACTCCCGCCCTCTCTACCTCAAAGTAAGCGCAATGCCAAGCGATTCGTTTTTCGTTTTATGTACTCTCTGGAAAGTACGCGTCGTCGACAAGCGCGGCGATGCAGATTTGTATTCAGTCCTCCTAGGTCTTGCCGATAACCGTGCTGACTGTGTCGATGCAGATAGCCGAAGAGCCGCCGCCCCTGAGAGAGATACCGCCCGACTGCAGCCCTCATACCTCTGATGTCATCAAACGGGGACTGCAGAAAGAGCCGAGCCGAAGAGCGTCAGCCATGGAGCTCAGAGTTCAAACAGCTAAAGCACTTAAACAACGTAAGCGTATGCATATAGACCATGTATGTGGATGGTTTGTTTAATCAAGAGTACAAAAACAGCATGTGTACGATTGATTATTTTACTATAACCGCGTGAACCTTCTGCCAGATCCACCACGGAGAATGAATCCTATCCGTACAGGACTCTATAACCCCACGTTCACACTAGTAAGCAATTTATTGCCGACGTATTCTATGCGTGACACGGCAAGTCAAGACATTTGTCCCGTGCAAATTAGGCGTGACACGTGGACAAGGCGACCAAAATCCGAACGATTCATAGCAGCTGGACCGGTCGTTATTGCTCGGACCGAGCCTGCGGTATCGTTCTATCGAGAGATAAGCTACGAGCGACACAAGGAACTTGCGACTAGCTAGTGTGAACATAGGCATGATGTTATCCCTGTAGCTCTGTGACCTTGACTGACTGTTTGTGTGTCCGTCTAGTGGGAGGTCTTCGGAGCCCAGCAAGGGGAGGAGCCTATCAAAAGCCACTTGGGAAGCATGAAAGGCGTGTGCCCAGCCCCTTCTCTGATAGCTCTGTGCAGCAGTGGATGGGCCCAGGGCAGGAGAAGAATGAGCGGGCTGGACTGAGCGCTGAGCCAAAATGCCATAGACAACGAGTGGAAACGGTGGACGACGTGAAGGAGAAGAATGACCGGGAAGACCAGATCGTGTCGAGAAAGGAGAGTCACCTCGCTCCACCTTCACCGCTCTTTCTTTCTCCACGCCCTGAGTCCCACAAACCCACAGAGCAGGAGCTCCGCAAACTCGAAAGGGGTCAGTTCTTCGCTAGTACCCCACACTTATATTCATTCACTAAGCTTCTCGAGACATGTATTGTTTTTTTTCTTGAATAAACACGAGCTCTCCCTCGTCCTTTGTAGAATTCTTCCTGAGCAGTCTGTCTCAGGCGCACTCAGTCGAGCTCCAGGAGCAACTTCTTTCCTGCCTGGGTAGTGACTGCCTTTCTTGCAGAGACGCAGGAGACAAAAAGGTACACACACACACACACACACACACACACATCTCTGTAAGCAGCGCACCAGGCCAGCGCGTGGTATGAAAAAAGCCGCGTTTTTGCTCGCAGATTAGATTAATCAGAATTAGTCCAGATAACAGTAGCGTTACAGTTAGTGCGCGTGTTTTGTTATCGTGTCTCTGGCTGTTACAAGAAAACCGTAGGAGGCCTCGGTTCTCATGAAATCTCTGAAATGAGTTCATCGTTTCCTGACGTACCGATTCTTTTTTTAGTCTAAGCTAATAATCACCGTAGGTTTCAGACGCTCGTTTTGACTTTGAAGCACGTTATAATGCTGCCCGTCAATAAAGCCGTGTGTCCTCGCACTTCTGCATTCCTTCTCTCACCGGAATGTCCGCACTTCCTCAAAGCCTTAAACCCCATCGACCTCCGCATGGTTGTTTTTCATCTCTGAATTTCGCGTAAAGGTCTGCGTACGCAAGGGTCCTCCTCCAATGACACGGCTGAGCCCGAATGTCACCGTTTCAATTGAGAAGTGCTTCTGAAAACATTGTAATATAGTAAAGATCTTCCTGTAGAGCAAAGCCCATGAAATCTAGCGTTTAATGACGTTTAAATAAAGGGTTAGTACATTTTTATTAAAGATTTTTCGGAAGGTGTGTATGTATAGTCTCTTCAAAGAATTTTTAAAGGAGTCAGATTTGCATATACGGTACTGTGTAAACGTTTTAAGCACCCTGTGTTTTTTAGTACAAACTTTGTTAGAGGAAGGAAAGAGGGATCTGATAATCCGGTGGAAAAGCAGTGAAGCTTGTTAGCTTGTTGCATGTGTAACCAGTGCGTATAATTTTTGGATGTTTTAGTATCGAATTACTGTGATCTTATATGTCGTCTCTCTCACTTTCCCTTCTTTCAGGACTCTGGTCGCTGGTCAGTTGGCACCGGGGACGACCTCAGCTCAGGCGTGTTTTCCTACAACAGCCAGTCAGACGGACAGAGCTTCAGCATGGAGTGGCTTGGCCCCGCCCATCAGCCGCCACCTCGCTGCTTTGAGGGTGAGTGATGAATCACCTGACCGAGTGTCAGATTTCGGTCTGGAGAAAACGAGTCCGGCGCGTTGTCAAACACTCAAACACTTGTCAAACACTTCATTCAGAGATGCTCTTTTCTGTCCCGGCAGGAGTGGACGTTTGCATCAGGGACTTCAACGGGCGATGCCTCCGTATCCGGGAAACCCCGCGCGCAAAAGTGGGTCACATCGCCATAGGAATCAGCGATCAGGTAAGGAGACACCAAGGCGAGAGAGCGCAAAGGAGTTCAGAATGAATATGTCTCAACATGTGTGTGTGTGTTGACGTGTCTGTGCTCATCTCCGGCAGATCTCAGAGAACGTGTTCAGTCTGCAGAACGAGGACGGATCTCTGGTGCCCCACGATATGCAAGTACAGGAAGCCGGCCTCTTCTTGCGCTGCGTCCTCGCCCCTGACTCCGCCCACGTCCCACGACACAGACAAGGCTCCTGCTGCAACATGCCGTGGAGCTGGAGGATCAGAGACGGGAGGTTGGAGACGAGGAACTGATGTCTTCATTACCTCCTCTGCTGTCTTATGGTTTTTAAAAAAAAAAAAGCGTTTCACACTTTTATATTTCCTTGCTGCATGAACGCGTCTCGCGTCTTCTCTCAGTTCTTCCTGTAGATCCGTGCCAGTGTTCCTCCATTCGCTGTATTCACCTTCAGCATGAGTTCACATCTGCTCCACTGTGCCAGTGCGTTTTGGAAAGATCTTATGCTCCTCTTCCAACATTGCAAGAATGTATTGATTTTACATTTTTTAATGGGAAATGTCTTAAATTTTAAATGTGTTTTAATTGTGTTTATACAGTATACAAATACCGTTTACTGATGGCAGTATACTTTTACAAATGAATGTTAATACATGGTATGAATTTTATAGAACTTATAGAACTTTATAGACTTTTATCTCACCTGTCAATCAAAGACATATATATATATATAATATAATATAAAATATAATTTTATATATATATATATAATATATATATATATATATATATATATATATATATATATATATATATATATATATATATATATATATATATATATATACGCTTTGCTTGTATTTTCTGATTTGTAGGTCCCTTTGGACAAAAGCATCTGCTAAATGAATAAATGTAAATGTAAACATCATTTCGATCAGGAAGTACCAGAATTATTTCTGTTTCTTTGTATAAAATATGATCTACTCTGCATTAACGTTTCCCTTTTGCCACAGTGTCTATGACTGCAACAATAAACCCTGTGATATAACATTCCTCAACTGTCGTTACTGTTCCAGGCCTCACTGTCTGGATATATGAAGTGATCTGGCAGTAAAAACACATCTGTATACAGAGAGAGAGAGAGGGACACAGAGCGAGAGAGAGATAGAGCGAGACAGAGAGAGAGGGACGGAGAGAATGAGACACAGAGAGAGAGAGGGACGGAGAGAGAGACAGAGAGAGGGACAGAGAGAGAAAGAAAGAGAGAGAGAGAGAGGGACGGAGAGAGAGAGACAGAGAGAGGGACAGAGAGAGAGAGAGACAGAGCGAGAGAGGGGACAGAGAGAGAGGGACGGAGAGAGAGAAACAGAGAGAGAGAGAGATACAGAGAGAGAGAGATACAAGAGAGAGAGAGAGAGAGAGAGAGAAAGAGAGAGAGGGACAGAGAGAGAGAGAGAGAGAGACAGAGAGAGAGAGAGAGGACAGAGAGAGAGAGAGAAAGAAAGAGAAACAGAGAGGGACGGAGAGAGAAACAGAGAGAGCGAGACAGAGAGAGGGACGGAGAGAGAGAAACAGGGACAGAGAGAGAGAGAAACAGAGACAGAGAGAGAGGGACGAGAGAGAGAGAAACAGAGAGAGAGAGAGGGACGGAGAGAGAGAAACAGAGAGAGAGAGAGAGAGAAACAGACAGAGAGAGAGGGACAGAGAGAGAGGGACGGAAAGAGAGAAACAGAGGGACAGAGAGAGAGAGAAACAGAGAGAGAGAGAGGGACAGAGAGAGGGACAGAGAGACAGAAGAATGACTACAGGACTACGATTGGAACTAAACGTGCGTCACCACCGTTTCAGCTTTCTTGTCAATGACAGGAAACTGTAGATTAGATTAAACTGTCAATTAAATTCTTTTCACAGACCTGTACCTCCCTACAACACCGATCTACTCAACGACCGGTTACTATTGAAAAAAAAATAAACTCAGAAAATAATTGAGCTTTTTGATTCATTAAAGTAGATGTCACTGTCCACACTGTCCGTCTCTTTTTTTTGATTATTAGTAGCTGTATGATTTTATTTCATATAAGCAGAAATGGCATGGCACTCATGTTGTTACGATGTCGCAGGCTTCAGATCTGGTGGCACAGTCTAAGTTTTTGCATTTGCAGAATGTCTTGTTTATTTTTGTGCAAAATTCATATCTACAGCTCGTAATGCTGGTCAAAATTCCTGCACTGCCACGATGACGACGTATTTAATCATCATGTGCTACCATGTAGGCCGAGTAGCAGAAAGCCACATGCACCAAATCTGGGAAACTACGTCTGGGTGCTGACTCAAATCAAGCCTGACTGAAATATATATATATTATATATATATACACACCACATATTCTTTTATACATGTACAGTATATTCATACGTTATCATTCTTTACTGGAAACAAAGTCAAGAGACAATCTTCCACCCCAAAACCCGTGACTGATCTTAATACATTGATTTATTAGGAAATTCTATAACGGTTGTTCGGTATGTAGTTAATCAAACATAAGGAGTATGCAGTGCTTTGCAGAAGTATTCACCTCTCCTGAACTTCTACACACTGGTAGTGTTAACGTCTGGACTGTAATGGACCTAACAGGGAACGTATGTGTGAATCTAAACCAAGCTGTGGATAAATTAAAGTGCAGAGAATATCCGTATGATCAGTCTAATATTATCTACAAATAAAAAAAACATCAAAGGTTAAAGTGATTGCGCAAGTATTCACCCCCACTGCTGTGATCAGTTCTGATGCAACGCATCAAAAGTACAGAAAACAGTCCAATATATGGTTTCTTTCTGTTTAAGTCCCCAAGCGATTTATTCGGGTACACGTCAGCTACTTGAACATGAACAACGCCGTGAAATGGCTTAGAAAGAAATCATTCTCATGTTATTATTTATACAAATCAGCCATGACATTAAAACCACCTGGGTAATCTTGTGTAGGTCCCGCTTGGGCTGCCAAAGCAGCTCGGACACGTCGAGACATGGACTCTACAAGACCTCTGAAGGTGTGCTGTGGTATCTGGTACCAAGACGTTAGCAGATCCTTTCAATCCTGTAAGTTGCGAGGTGCGGCCTGCATGGATTGGACTTGTTTGTCCAGGACATCCCAGAGATGCTCCATCGGACTGAGGTCTGGGGAATTCTGAGACTGAACGCATTTCCGTGTTCCTAAATACGTTCCTGAACGATTTTTGCGGTATGGCAAGGCGCGTTATGTTGCTGAAAGACGCCACTGCTATTCGGGAATACCTGGAATACTGGCGTATACATTGTTACATTAGGGATGTAAAATCCACATGAATGCCAGGACACCAAGTTTCCCAGAAGAACATCACCCAGAGCATCACAATACCTCTGTCGGCTTGCATTCTTCCCATAGTGCATCCTGGTGCCATCTCTTCCCCAGGTATGCGACGCTCATGCACCCAGGCGTCCACATGATGTAAAAGAAATTCTGATCCATCAGACCATGCCATCTTCTTCCATTGCTTCCATTGCTCAATGATGCCCATTGTAGGATCGTTTGGTGGTGGACAGAGGTCATCATGGGCATTCTGACCGGTCTGCAGCTATGCCGCTCCATACACATCGCGCTGTGATGCTCTGTGTGTTCTGACACCTTTCTATCATATCCAGCATTTCAGCAATTTGTACTACGGTAGCTCTTCTGTAAGATCGGATCAGATCAGACGTGCTAGTCTTCGTCCTCCTCACATGCATCCATGAGTCTTGTGCGCCCACGACGTTGTCACTGCTTCTTAGTGGTTAGCACGTTTGCCTCACACCACCAGGGTCCGGGGTTCGATTACCACCGGGGCCATGTGTGTGCGGAGTTTGCATGTTCTCCCCGTGCAGCGGGGGTTTCCTCCGGGTACTCCGGTTTCCTCCCCCAGTCCAAAGACATGAATGGTAGGTTGATTGGTAGGTTGGTAAATTGTCCATAGTGTATGAATGGGTGTGTGAGTGTGTATGTGATTGTGCCCTACGATGGACAGTCTATAATTACAATTATAATTATTAATTATAATTAAACCTGTCCAGGGTGTACCCTGCCTTGTGCCCGATGCTCCCTGGGATAGGCTCCAGGTTCCCCGCGACCCTGAAGAAGGAATAAGCAGTTGAAGATGGATGGATGGATGGATGTATGTATGTACGAACACCTCAAAAAACCTTCGTTTTTTAGACGCAGAGTCCGTCGTCTAGACATCACAATCTTATCGAAGTCATTCAGATCCTTACGCTTCGCCATTTTTTTTTTTGCTTCCAACACCTCAACTTTGAGAACTGACTGTTTTCTTGCTACATAAT